>JAUTBS010033603.1:2539-14088 GCA_032361285.1 Aequorea victoria
CCCCCCCCCCCCCCCCCCGCGCCCCTTCTTAATATTCAGTCAATTTATTAATCCCTGTGCTTTATCAAGTTAACACTGTTAATGAATGGTCTGTGCTCATAAAACACAAAAGAGGAAAAAAAATAGCATGGTTAATGCAAAGTGCAAGGAGGATTCATCCAAATATGATGCATTGCGTTGTATTTACTATTAAACATGTGTGAATTATATAACTTTGTCAATCATACCGTGTTAGTAAGCTAGCAAACTTTCATTGAACTCCATACATTCTTTGCTGGATTGTTGTTTTAAGATTAAGGCATGCCACAGTGATCTCTCTCTCTCTCTCTCTCATCTTCCTTTTTTTTTTTGTATTTTTTATATTATAATGCAGTAATGCCTTTTGGTTTCATAAAACTACCTTTTTTTTTCCCCTTCTATTTCTCTTTTTTGAGAATATTACCAGGAGCACTCAAATTATCTTCATTTATTCATTCATCACCTATAATGTCGCAGGAGTACAAGGGCTATACCTTCCCATTAGCAGTAGCAATTGTGTTATATGGTCAATATGGGGATGATCTTGATAATTTGGAAGATGTTTTGTATACTGGTCAAGGTGGAACTGATAATTTGGCACTAAAGGTAAGTTGTGAACTTCTAATTTTCTTTTGCATGACTAACATCACAGTTCACTTGGACATCTGTAAATACAAGTCATTGGGTACTCAAAATGTAACACAGTGAAAACTTTCTCTGCTTAGTTGAAGTTCATCCTTGCATTGGCACTCTACATTTCTTTCTCTCATTGTTTTTGTTTGAGTGTTTTATTTTCATTTTATGTTGACTAGGGTATTTTTGTAATTTATCTTACTGTTATACATCTTGATATTATTTATGTTGTTGGGGTAGTCAGTAGTTCACGTGCCAGCTGCATTTTGATGTTGTTTGTCGTATACTACGCTATTTGACAAGTAGCCCAAGTCCTGGATTGCTGTACTGAGTACTACTGCCTTGCTGATTTTTTGACTGTCAATGGTTTCAATGATGCTGATTGGGCCGGTAGTCATCTCGAAAGGTTCTCTACCTCTGGCTATTGTATCTTTGTTGGCGGTAATCTCGTGCTATGGCTCATATTTTTTTTAGTAAGTATATCGTGCTATGGCTCATGCCGTCACTAAAACTTTGTAGGTTCGCTTTCTTCTTTAGGACTTTGGCATCGCGCATCTATGGAGATGTTTTATGATAACCAATTATCTATCTTTGTGGGTAATAATCATATTTTCCATGAGCGTACTAAGTATATTTGAGGTCACCCGTCACTTTAGTGAGATTTACTGATGAAGATTCAAGTTGTCACTCTATATGTTCTCTCTAATGATCAGTTGGGTGATATTTTTACAAAACCATTAGCTTGTTCCACGTTTCAGTGATTAACCTCCAAGCTAGGAATGTTTGACCTCTATGCTCTGGTTCGAGGGGAGTGTTAGAGTTTTTTTTTTCTTTCCTTTTTACCTTTTGTTGATCAGAAGTATTCTTGAAATTGTTTTTGTCATAATAATAAAAATACACCTGAGGCATAGGACTGATTATGCTTCCTTAATTTTTCCCTAATTTTCTTTTAATTCTCTCTTTCTTTGTTCTAAATCTCTATTTTATGATTCAACTGTTTTCTCTTGGCCATGCCTTTCTAAGCCATGAAACTAATCTCTCGAAAGGATATTGTAGTCGTGTTCTTTCATTTTGGTGATTCACATTTGAATATAATCTTCATGTGCATTTTTATTGATAGTATGACTATGAGATTCAATCACATATAGCTGGAAAAAATATGACCAATGCCGTTCAAATTCTCCTTTGAAGTGATTTTCTTATGCAACCTAAGTAGTTTGGTGCCATTACCCTATGTTTGGTTCTAGATTTTTTTAGGAAAAGTCAAAGAATGAGAAAAACAACGAAAAGGAAAATGAAGGAAAGAGGGTAATTTCTTTTTTGCTTTTGTTTGGCTGGGCTAAGAAAATGAGAGGAAAATGAATAGACATTTGTCGAAAAACTTAATTGTTTTTGGTTAAATTACATAGACCTTCCTTGAGCTTGGTTGAAAATACACGGACCTCCCTCGAAGTTTCTGAAATGACACTGATCTCCCTTTTGCTTTACTTTTTTATTACATATTTTCCCTTCTGTTAGTAAACCTTCAATTTACCGTTAATAAAAAAATAAAAATTGCTAACATAAGTAAGACTTTTACATTTATTTTTCACTTTACCTAAAAGTCTTTAATTAATTGTAGGGGTAAAATAGTAAAATAGCATTTTTGATTAACGTCATTCACCCGACAAGTCTGACAAGGGATGTCATTGTATTTTCAATTAACTTCAAGGTGGTAAGTGTAATTTACCCATTGTTTTTTTGTTTGGTTACCCATAAATAAATGAACAAGTACAAGTAATTTCAATTTTTTTCCCCAATCAAATCCCGGCTCCAAACATAGCAAGTAGAAACTAGAATGTTAAGTTTATTTCTTAAGTCTGTAGTGCTTCTCACATTATATGTTTGCCGAAACTTAATTATCATTTAGTTGCCATAAAGTTGGCAAAGAAAGCATGCTTCGAAAGTAAGACCAATTTTTGACTCAACTATGACTCCATGAGGCCTAAAATGTGAAAATCTTAAAACTTATTGCTTTTCATGTTGTATATCTCATTCTAGTGAAAAGAAAATATGATCCTTGAAAATAGGAACTCTTGTGAATTTTTATGTCCACTTTACGCATATAATTTGTTCAAGGTATGAGGCATATAACAAGTGTTTAAAGTGTTTCTCTTCCCAATTGCTCTTGCATGTGATTTTTCTGTTTGACCTTTTGATTTTACACATTCTTTTATCTGCGTGCAGAATAATATGGAACAATCGGTACCTGTTAGAGTTGTCAGGGGACATGAATCTGATCATAGTTACTGCGGCAAAATCTACACGTATGATGGTTTGTACAAGGTGGATATCTGGTATCTTAATTGAAATTTGCAGTCTGTGATACCATCATACCAAAGAACTTCCTACTTTAAAGCATGTCAAATTTCAATGCATTACTAACCTCCAAAAAGGATTACTTTCTGTTAAAATGCTTTATTTTTTAGCCCGAACAGCATCAGAATTAAGAACCTTAGGTTAGTTGATGTGGATAGTCATCTAGTGGTGGCAGTATGTGTATGAAACTGCATTTGGTCCAGTGGTCACAAAATGGTAATGTGGATTGACCGAATCACATTCAATACTCGTAGGCCACACTTGATAACTGTACTAGGTTTAGTGGGATTGAGTAATGAAGTTGGATTTAGTGGTATTTTCCAAATCCGGCTTAAGCTGCTGTGCAAGAAGATTCTGTTTTGAATATGTTGTCTTATACATCATTCAAGTCCCGTGAATCTTGATTCAGCGGAATGGAAAAGCAAAATTCACGTAGCTAACTCCAAGTAGTTGGGACAAGGCTTTACTGAGTTGAACAACATGAATGTCGATTTAATTAGAGTATACTTCATCAACAACTTTTTCCCCATAATTTCCGACTTCGGTTTGATTGATTTTGCATTCTGTCTTCAGGTTGTTCAATTGTGGCCTGAGACAGGTGTTTCTGGTTTTGTAGTTTACAAGTATCGTTTAATGCGGCTTGAAGGGCAGCCCAAGTTGACCACTAATCAGGTTATTATTAACTATTCACATTTCATAATTTTCACATAAGATCTTATTTCATAGTATCTATATTGTGGTGTGACAAGAACTAGTGGTTAAATCAGACATTGAAAATCTATAGTAAGCTAAATTAACACTTTTATACTTGATTAGAATTGTGACCATGGGACATAAATATGTAATGAGATTTTCTGAACTGTTGGAAGGATTTTCTCTTGCGAGGGCAGTGGCCTTTATATATTGAGTGTACTAGTTTAGGATTGTCAATTGCACAGGCCTGGTATGAGTAAGCTTTCTCAGCGTCCTCTCCTGCTTACTGATTAGGTCAGAGTTATCTTTTGCTTCCTTTACTTTGCTATCAAAGTTCTCCTTTCCTTGGCATAATAAAGAAAGAGAATGCCAAGTAACAACACATACCTATCACTTTTGGAAGGTTCGGGATCATCGGGGAGCCCCTATAGATGTAGGGATAGAGCGTAAAATTTGGCCTAGGGCATGAAACAACTTGCAGCATGGGTCTAGCTTATTTATACGTTCCAGAAAATTATGGTGGGGCAACCATTAAAATAGTAATATTCAAAGTTTATTATTGTTTCATTCTCAACTCTGTCATTGAGGCAATAGTTTTCCTCTTGCTCCTATGTATTTGTTTCCAGAGAATTTTCATCAGAAATAGTTTTGTATCGATAGGTTCTCATTCACTTCACATATCACATGCCAAAGTTACTATGAAATGCAATCTATAATTCTTTTCTTTGGTTTGTATACCTTTAGAGAAAAGCTATCTTCTTATTACTTGTAAGTTAAATATGCATGCATAGTTTGTGATTTTACTTGAGATTTGCAGAATTTTTGTATCAGTTTAGACACTTTTCGCCACAGGTTCATTATACTCAAGCTCATGGATCAAAGGCCTCTTCCAAGTTACCTGGGTATGATGTCAATAGGCAGTTGTTCTCCTCTGATATTTCAACATGAACTTATTGAAATAATTTGCTTGCTAAGGTTGGTGTCTAAGGACATTTCTGGAGGTCGAGAAGATGTGTGTATTCCTGCTATCAATTTAATCGACGATACAACTGTTTCTCGTACAGGCAAGTTCACTAATTTGATCCATTCTATTGGGAGAAATGTTGTTTAGTTATGAAAACAGGTGTATAGATAAGGCTTGTCCAGATCTCTGAGTCTGTTTTTCCTCTGTTATGAGCATGGTAAAATAATTTGGACAGTTTGGTAATAAACTTTTCATTTATTGGCTGCTAGAGACTATATGTTCATTTATGTTAAAGAAAGTTTTTAAGAAGAAAATTCACTTGTTGTGTGTGTAATTTTGAATGCTATAGCAACTGGAATGTTTATGTTGTTAATAGTCAATAATTTGGGCTAGTTTTATGGTTCCTTGAAGAGATTAGTATAAATTCATAAGTCTAGGGTGTGAAGGGATAAAACCAGTCTCCAATGAAGATTGTTAGTTGAAATGTCAGTGTTAGAGAGACACTTAATCAGCTTGAATCTTTGGAAATATTCTGTTATATTCCATTACACATATTTAGGCTTAGATTTAGGCACATATTTAGCCCTAATTTCTCTATGTGCATTGTGTATATATATTCCTCAACTGAGAAGCACAGATCATCAATTTTGAATTTCTCACATGGTATCAGAGGGTCTACGATTGTATTCTCCATCTTCTTCGAGTTGAGGCCCAACCTCTTCTGCTGTCGTGCCCTACCGCTGCCACCTGTGGCTCTCCCTCTGGATGCCGGAGTTCTCCCATCTTCTCTATATCGCTGTCAACCTGCCTTCTAAATGTTGCTGACCAGCCTTGGTTGATTTTCTGCCGTGCCCTCTCAGTGCCGACCCGATATCGGCCACTGACAACCCACTTTTGGTCCTCTCTGCCAATGCCTCAACATTCAGCCTTCTGGGGAACTCATTGGAGCACCAGAACTGCTACTTCTGTTTTGTCCCTGTTCAGCCATCTCCATTTTGCCCCCGTTCACTGCTTCTGTTCGCTGTGACCAATACCAGAATCACTGTTTATGTTGCTGCTTCACTGTTCGTGGGAGCCTTCCATCGGAGCCTGTTGTTTGCTTTGCTGCTTCTGTTTTGCTTCGCTTCATCCACTGTTGTGTATTGCTGCTGTTTGGTCTGGTTGATGCAGCCCTTTTCTTACCCAACCTCTACAGTCCCATTCAATCATGTCTACCTTGGATACCTCCTATTCCGCTACCTCAATAGTGACCTAGCCCTTTTCTTACCCAACTTCGCCAGTCCCATTCAATCATGTCTACTTTCGATACCTCCTATTCCACAACCTCAGTAGTGACCTCTCAACCGACACCTGTTTTGTCTTTATTCCTCATATCACCAATGTGGTGTCTGTGAAACTAAGGGATTCCCACTATCTTCTCTGGTGTTCTCAAGTCAAGCCGTTTTTGGTTGGGCAAAGCTTTTGGTGCTTTGTTGATGGCTCCTTTTTGGCACTTCCAGAGTATCTTATGGAGATTGCTAGCCAACCTTCCGTTCATAACCCCGATTTTGTCACTTGGGTTCCCATGGATCAGACTTTTCTCAGCCTTCTTTGTGCCACTCTCTCTAAGCCTATTCTGGGCATGATTGTTGGTCTTAACACCTCTCGAGAGGGAGGTCTTGAGGGGGGGATTTTGCTAGGCATGCTAAGTTAGAGGAGGTTAGTTGGAGACGGAAATCTCAGGCTTTGTTGTTAAAGGTTGGTGATAAAAACATGCGCTTCTTTCATAGGGTAGCTAATGTTCATAGAAGGACCAACACGATTGAAGAGGTGCGCGTGGATGGGACCCTTCTCACTTCTATGGAGGATATCAAGGAGGGTATTGCTGCCTATTATCAATCCTTTTTCAAGAGGAGGAAGGTGGGCGGAGACCTCGTCTAGATGATCTAGAGTTTGGGGTCATTTCTGATGAGGAAGCAAGGTGTTTGGAAGAAGAGGTTGTCTCGGCTATGGGTGAGATGGATGAGGATAAAGCCCCTGGCCCGGACAGGTTCACAGTGACTTTTTTTAAGCATTGTTGGGGGGTGGTTAGAGAAGATGTGATGGGTCTGTTTCACTTTTTCTTTAGCCATAGGTTCTTTGAGAAAAGTCTCAATGCCTCCTTTGTTATCCTGATTCCTAAAAAAGGAGCAGCAGAAGATATTAGAGATTTTAGACTTATTAGCTTGATAGGCACAACTTATAAGATTCTTGCTAAGGTCATGATGTCCGGGCTAAAGATGGTGCTCTATTCGGTGATTTCGAATTCACAGAACTCCTTTGTGGGAGGTAGACAGATTCTCGACACTGTGTTGGTGGCTAATGAGTGCATTGATTCTAGGCTTAGGGATGGAGTCCCTGGGGTGATATGCAAGCTGGATATTAAGAAGGCTTACGATCATGTGAACTTTGGAGTTCCTTCTATAAATCTTATAGAGGATGGGTTTTTGTGAGCGGTGGAGGACTTGGATCCAGTTTTATATTTCATCAGTTTCTTTGTCGATTTTGGTGAACGAGTCTCCAACAGACTTTTTTTAGTCTTCGAGAGGGCTAAGGCAGAGAGATCCCCTCTCTCCCCTTTTCATTATCGTTATGGAGGCATTTAGTCATTTGATCAGGAGGGCAGTCCAGGGTGATTTGTTGCAGGGGTTTGAAGTTGGTTCAATTCTTGGTATTCCGATGTTTGTTTCCCATTTTTTTTTTTGCAGATGACACTTTGGTTTTTCTGGGTATTGAGCCCAACCAATGTAGGTTCCTCGTACTTTGTTCTGAGGTATCGGGGTTTCAGGTGAATCTAACCAAATCGGAAATTATTCTGGTCGGTGAAGTCTCGAATTTAGGAACACTGGATACTCCTCTAGGATGCAGGATTGGGGCGCTCCCAGGTTCCTATTTCGGCCTTTCTTTGGGTGCATCTTTCAAGGTAAGTGCTGTTTGGGATGGGGTTTTGGAGAGATTTTAGAGGAAATTAGTTGGGTGAAAACGACAATACCTATAGAAGGGGGGTAGGCTTATCCTTCTTAGGAGTACCTTATCTAGTCTCCCAACTTACTTTCTGTCCATACTCACCATCCCGAGTTCTATAGCCAGAAAGTTAGAGAAGTTGCAAAGAGATTTCCTTTTGGGAGGGTTGGGGGATGGCTTTAGATATCATTTAGTGGATTGGAATACTGTTTGCTCCCATGCGAAAGAAGGGGTCTCAACATTAGGAGGTTAGTCACATTCAACAAATCACTTTTGGGAAAGTGGCTGTGGGGATATGCGTTGGGGAGGGATAGATTCTGGAGGAAGGTCATTGAGAGCAAGTGTAGTTCTCTGAGGGGGGGATTGGGGCACTCCTCTTATGTCTACCTCCTATGATAGAGGCTTGTGAAAGGGTATTAGTAGGATTTGGAATGCGTTCTCCAAGCACATTTATTTTGAGGTGGGGAGAGGGGATAGAGTTGGCTTCTGGTATGATATCTGGTGTGGCGACGAGGCCCTCTGTAGCTCTTTCCCTAACATTTTTGCATTAGCTACGGACAGAGGGGCTGTGGTTGCGGACTACGCCCGAAGGACTCCTGACTTTTGCTTTTGGGATATCTGTTTGAGGAGAGATGTCTAGGACTGGGATTTAGACCAACGTGTGCTATTTTTGGGGTCTTCGTATGATCATAGTTTAGTGGATGGAAGGGAGGATTCCGTTAGATGGAAAGATGATCACAGGTTTTTTTTAGTGTCTACTTATGCCTTTAGAGTAGCAACCCGCCTTTCCATGGAAGAGCATGTGGAAGGCGAGAGCTCCCTTGAAGGTGGCGTTTTTTGCTTGGGTTGCTGCTCATTGAAAGATTCTGACCATTGATAACGTAATGAGGAGGAGAGTCTGTCTCACACCTTCTCATTCATTGCGAGTTCACCAGGGAGTTTTGGAATCTTGCTTTGTTTCCTTTTGGAGTGGATTGGGTCTTTAAGAGGGAGGTTAGTGGGGTTTTGTCGAGTTGGGGGATAGGAGGGTCCCGATGAGTCGGAGAAGAGTGTGGCGTTGATTCCTTTGTGCTTGTTGTGGTTAATTTGGTTAGAGATGAATAAGATATCTTTTGAAGGGATCGAGTCTCCATTACATAGGCTGAAGGGCGTTTTCCTCTGTAATTTGTATAGCTGGTTGTGTGAGCGTGGTGCGCCATCACTTGTTGAAACGGTTGACTTTATAGAGTTGTTGTCTCTTTGATTTTTGTAGGGTTTTTTGTATATTCCCCTTTTTGTGAGAGTTTTTTTCCTTCCTCCCATGTTGTACGGGGTTTTTGCCCCTTTTCTGGGTGGCATTCCCTTTATGCCTATAGATAGAATCTTTCTTATTTATCAAAAAAAAAAAAAGTCTGCTTCTAGACAAGGCAATAGCACTGGCAATCGAGGTGGTCATCGGAATTGACATAGTAATCGTGGATGCAACAACAGTTGTTGTGACTCCTGGTATTCCTCCTTCCGTTTATCAGTTTTGCAACAGTACTGGACATGTTGCCCTTCAATGTTCTCGTTGGTGTGCTCACCTCGCTACTGACTCATTCCATACTGCCTTTGCTCGACTTTAGTCGACTCAACCTTCTTCTCTATCTCCTTACCCCATGCCGACATATCAACATCAGGTCCCCCCTTTGTTGTATATGAATTATCAGCCAAGGACTGCTCATGACCCAAAGTAGTACCCAGATACTGGCGTTACTCATCGCATGCTTGGTGATCTCCTCTCCCTTTGCAACATCGTGCCCCATATACGGGATCTGATTCGGTTTATCTTTGCAATGGTACTCATCTCTCGATCACCAAAATGGGGCACCTATCCTTTCTTTTCTTCCTTTCATCTGAAAAATGTACATATGCGTAAAAACCTTCTTTTTTGTTGAACAATTTGCAAAAGACAATAATGTTTTCCTTTCCTTTGATGCCACTCACTTTTTCATTCATGACTTAACATCTGGCGTATGTAGGGATGGTCTTTATCCTTTGTCATTTTCCCACGATGCACCCCAAACTTTTGTTGCTTCCCGTCTACCTTCTCTCTTTGGCACATTCGTATTGGTCATCCGTCTCACAACGTTCTCAGTAGATCTCTGGCTATCTGCATACTAGTTCTGGCTCTCAATTTGTTCCTTGTTCAACATCTGCATCTTTGGACACCTCACCTAATGTGTATTCATCTGATCCGGATTCTTCTTCTCCTCATTGGATCCATCCTATGGTTACTCGTCTTCGTGATGTAACACGATGATCTTTGGTTCTTACTGATGGCACTGTACGCTATCCTCCACCACGTGCTCTAGCTGCTTAAATTTCTTCTTCCAGTGATGAGCCTACCTGTTTTTCACAAGCTGTTGATTATCCCGAATTACATGCTGCTATGGCTAATGACTTTAAAGCTCTCCTTAAAAATCAGGCTTGAACCCGGTTCCTCCATTACCACATCAGAATAGTTTGGATTGCAAGTGGGTGTTTAAAGTTAAGCGATTCGCCGATGGCTCAATTGAACGTCACAAAGCCCATCCATCTTGCCACCAAAGGTTTTCATTATCAGCCGAGTTTGGACTACGACGAGACCTTAAGTCTCTGGAAATGGCAAAAAAGGAGAAGCTTTAATTGACATGAGATCTCATAAAAAAATTGATATAAATTTATGAAATATAGCTGAGCATTGAGCTCTTGATGAGACAACACTTTGTTTGGCTTGGTTTGATTTTTAATCACCTCTATATTCCTTGTGTACTTTTACTAATATTGTTGTTAGCTTCTTTAAAATGGGTATGAACGATGATCACAATATATGAAAGAAAATAAAGAGAAAGCATACAAATAAGGAGCTAAGTACCTCAATTTTTTTTTTTTTTCCATAAGTTTTTAAGCCAACCAAAACATGGATGTATTTTTTTCCCCTTGACGTTCTAATACAAGTGAAACTCCAATTTGTGCATATTTTACTCTGTTAGCATTGGCTTGTACTGCCTTACTACCCAAGGTTATTATTTATGATGCGACTCCTATTGATAAAATCTGCAGGTTTTACATATTCCAGGTGTATTCAAGCTGCAGAAAACATAAACATCCCCCCGAATGCTGAGGGTTGCAACTGTAAAGGAAATTGTACAAATCCAAAGGCTTGTGCTTGTGCTAGACTTAACGGAAGTGACTTTCCATATGTCCACCATGACGGGGGCAGGTGAATTCTCAATTCATGTCTGGGACGAAAATATTTTCTGAATGTGTTGTTGGAGTCATAATATTGAATTCCATTCTTTTTATGTGTCAATTTAGTTGAAGATAAGATCATGTAGTAAAAAATATCAAAAACCCATGATTTACATTTACTGTTGCAGATATAGATCTCATTATTTATGGCTTACTTTTCTATCTATGATTTAATCTCAATTCCTACGACTAAGTAATATGATTGTATCTCGCTCACTATAATTGGACCTTATCATGCAAACAAGATCAATTCAAGTTAATGAGAAGTAGTTTGTATTGCCTTTCCGTGTGACATCCCTCCGTTCCATATCAGTGGGTTACAAAAAATATTTAGTAATGTGTAAAAAATCACCAGCTTGCCATAAATATCTTGAGCTTAATGTCACGGACTTGTGCTTTTCCAAGTGATCCGTGCGGCACTTAGACGCTCACATCCATATTTTGTGACGCTAAGTCAGCCTTCAAAAGCTACAAGCGTAGGAAAGAAAGGTAAACACTTCGAGAGCTTGGGAGAATAAAGAATATATTGCTCTTGTTGGGGATTGACTAACGGTTGATTCAATCCGCCCACGGACCTGAACTGATCAAACAATGGACAAAAAAATAATAATAATAATCACAAGTAAACACACACGACACACAATATACG
>JAUTBS010033714.1:0-14084 GCA_032361285.1 Aequorea victoria
GTTTCAAAAGAGGTTCGTAAATCATTTCATAAAACATAGATTATTTCATAAGAACTCTCATAACTTTTATAACGTAGATATCAATTATTTTTCCTTTTTTGTTTATCCAACACGATCATATTTCTCCTATTCTAGTCTATGTTCAAGATTCTTTCATAAAACATTGAGTTCAAGTTTCAAAATAGGTTCATGAATTATTTGGTAAAAATATAGGTCCACAAATATCGTTTCTTTCGTAAGTAAGATCACCGTTTATTTTCATAAAATATCTAATTTACATTATGTTCCAAAACATATGTTCATAAAACAGTTCATAAAATACAAGTTCGCAAACATAGCTTTCTTTCACAAGTTAAATCACCATTCATTTTCTCAAATCATAAAGCATGAAAGTATAAGGAATTTAACCATTTACACATTCATAATACAAATCTAGTGATAAGAAGTACCCACCTCAAAGACGAGTGCTCCTCCTCGAGTCACGCTCTCCGCTTCACTCCGAAACTCCGGTACCTAACACATAAATAGGATAAGAACTTACTATGTAAACTAATGTGACACATGCATGTTGGTGTGGGTATGCAAGTGGGGTATTTTTTTTCTTAATTATATTCTTTCTAAACATTCTTGGTACTCTTATGGTCCCCAAGATCTCCAACTTAGGTTTAAGTACTTAATCTTGCTTAAAGCCTCCTCAAATCATATTCCTCTTCATTTCTAAATTCTGCCTCACTATTTTACAATTGCTTTAAAAATACTAAACCTCACTAAAAAACTCTTAAAGGTTACAGAAAGCTCTACTATGATGTTATATAAACTTCTCATGAAGAACCCGAGAAGTGATTGTGAACATAAGAGGGTTCAAAAATTGCTACAACAGAATCTGTTGAAAAGGGATTCTGTTTGGTAAAATCAATATATCTCAACATCCACTCAACTAAAGTGAGTTCTGTAAATTGGGAGTGAAACGAGACCCATAGACCTCTCTTTGGATATATGGATCAGCTCAAGGAGATTTGTATAGAACAATCTACAAGGGTTCAAAGCGGGTTGTTATTCTGCCTCTTTGTTTGAGAATCTTCAAAAATAGCATAGGGGTTCAAAAATACATTTTTGGATCCAAATAAAAATCACACATGTTAATAACATGCTAAACTAACTCTGTTTGAAAAATATTTTAAGTTAGGACTTGTTTGGCTAGCACGAAAAATCTGAGATTGGGTCTTTAAGTTCACTGTTTTGCCCTGATTTTTAGGTTCCTTACTCCCTTCTTCTTTTCTATCCTCTTACCAATGCAAGAATTATTTTTATCCAACTTAAAATAACTTTTCATGTTATCTTATACATTTCTACTAACTTTTCTATAGGTCTCCATTTATTTCTCCACCATGATCTTGAATCAAGAAAGTTCCTCTTTCTTAGATTCAAGATCCTTCTCCTATGTTCTTTCATGTTTGTATCTTCTTTTTGTTTGAAGAGAGAAGAGAGGTGTGAGTTGTTTTCAGAACTTTAAAGACAAGATTTAAGAATTTCTTACTTAATATTTTTCTTGGTTGAAGGATGGAGAACTCAAGTTTCAAGTTCCTCCTTCTTCCTCCTTTCTTTCTCATTTCTTCCTTTCCTTTCTTTTCTTCCTTCTTCTTTCTCTTCTCCATGGAGAGGCCAACGAAATTCTAGAGAGGTAAAGAGGTTGAGCAAATGAATTTTTATGTTGGGAGAAGTCTCTTATTTATAGGCAAAGGTTTTGGGTGAAAAGACCATTTTACCCCTCATTTAGTTTCCATCCAACTTCCAATTCAATTCTTATTCTTTCAATTTGGTTTCAATCCCAACTAAATCTTGGGCTCTAAGACTTCTAATACCTTGTTTAGATTCAATAATCCATTTTTCTTAGACCTTAAGGCCTTGTTTGGATTAATGGAGAACACATCCCTTAATTTAAGGTTACTTTGACAAGACTTTTGTTTTTCTTTTATTTTAATTCTAATTATGTCACATCACTTATTGTCTCCTCTCATTATTCTCCCATGTGCTTACACTATTTCTTGAAGACTTTTTGAGACTTGGCGAGGTAGAAAATCTATTCTTCCAAACACAACTATCATTTCTATCTTTTCTTTTCTTTTTCTTTTCTTGTTCTTTTTTTTTTCCCACTAAAGTGTCACATCACTCTCCCTCTCATGGGTATTTCGGTCCAGACCTTATAGAAGGTCTAAAAATAGTTATTTTATTTTTATTTTAATTATTTATGAAAATTAGAATGGGTTTTGGTCCAAAATTAAAGTTTTTGGTCAAATTTTCAACTTTTGGGCCTAACTTTGGTTTGGGCTTGTAATTAATTAAATTGGGTCATTAATAAACTAATTGAGCTCAAATTTGTATTTATATTAGTCTCCCATAATGTTTGGCCCAAAGACCTAATTAAATTTCCCTATTGGGCTTCTCAAAGTTTGGGCGTCATTTAGACCTTTCATGAATTTTCTTCTTTTGAACTCTCAAATTGAGTTATTTGGTTTGTGACTCTATTGGCTTTTTATGGTTGAGCTTAGTCTCATTATTTATCCAAATTTGTATTTACGGTTTTGGACTTTAGGAGTTCATAGGCCTTATTTTGGCCCATTTCGGTTTTCTGCGCTTTTTTCTCCTTTGAAAGGACTTTCTAACTTGAACGTTTTAAAACTTCCTTGTTCAAAATTTATTTAAAATTTATTTATTCTTTCCGTCTTTCTAGATTTATTCTATTTCATATTTCATGCATTCATCTCTTTCTTCATAGGGTTCGAATGTCATTTCTCAAGGCGTAACGCCTTTATTCTCGGTTTAGTGCTTAAGATTTGTGTTGTGAAAAGTGAGGTGTCACATGACCGATCCTCTGAGCCCAACAAAAAAGGTGATAAAGGGGAGAAGAATGATCGAAAGAAGCGAGACGAGTCAGATCGACTAAGGTTGTCTCGAGATTTTGACTGTCAGCAACACGGTCAGGCCAACTCCAAACGACCCTAGATACCAACTAGTCGTTTCAAGAAATACACACCCCTAAACACTTCTGTCGAGCAAGTTTTGCTATAGATCAGGGATGACCCCGAGCTGCGGTGGCCAAAAAAGCTGAAGACCCAACCCAATCATCGCAACCCTAATAAGTATTGCCATTTCCACAAGGATCACAGCCACAACACAGAAGACCGTTTCGAATTGAAGGAGCAGATTGAAACGCTGATCCAAAGAGGAAGGCTTAACAAATTGCTAGTTGGTCGGCAGGACAGAGAAGAGCCTCGGGGTCAGCAAGATCGACCACCACAATTCGCTAGGGATCAGGATAGTAATCTTGCAGGCGAGGTTCGTGTGATCTTTATTAGGTTTTCTAGTTGAACGAAAAGTAGTTCTTTTAGAAAGGTCCATTCCTAATAACTAAGGGCCGAGGAACCCAACGAGGTCTATGTGGCTGATCGTCCAAGGAAAACTGCCAAAACTGAGGAGGTCATAACCTTCTTTAAAATTGATGCTCGTGGAGTTCGACAGCCACACGATGACCCCCTGATATTTACCATAGTTCTTGCAAACTACAAGGTACGCAGAATCCTGGTGGACAATGACAGTTCAACCGATATATTGTTCCTCAACGCCTTTGACCAGCTCAATATATGCCGAGAGAAACTGTACCCAGTTAGGCCACCATTGGTAGGATTCACCGAGAAAAAAATACAGCCACTGAGGTTGATTGAGTTGCCCCTAACGATCGGTTCTAGCCTGAAGCAAATGACGCAAATGGTTAACTTTTTGGTGGTAGACTGTCCATCAGCCTACAATGTCATTCTAGGGAGACCAGCCCTAAATCAGCTGAAGGTCGTCACTTCGACCTACCATCTAATGCTCAAGTATTCGATCGAGCATGGAGTGGAAGAACTCTGAGTGGACCAGACCACTGCTTGGGAGTGCTACAACACCTCTCTCAGAGGGCCCAAGCTAAAGGAAACACTGATCCTCGACAATACTGAAGCTCGAGATGAAGATCTCGTCCGGAGAAGAGAATTGATGAAAGATCTGATCAAAGTCAGCATAGATGAAAGTAGTTCCGACAGAGAATTTCAAATCGGGTCAGCTCTTCCCCTTGACCTTCAGGCTGAGCTGATCTAGTTTCTGAAGTGACACCAATCTATCTTCGCTTGGACGCACGAAGACATGACTGGGATCAGTTCGGAGGTGGTCACACATCACCTCTGCATTGATCGGGTTCATAAGCCAGTCAAACAGAGGTAATAGATCTTTGCTAAAGAAAGGAACGAAGTCATAGCAGTCAATGTCGACAGACTGCTAAAGGTAGGGTTCATTCGGAAGGTGCGATATCCTGATTGGCTGGCCAACGTAGTCCTGGTGAAAAAAGTCAAATGGTAAGTGGAGAATGTGCATAGACTTCACATGCCTGAATAAAGCCTGCCCAAAGGACAGTTATCCTCTCCCCAGGATTGACCAGCGAGTAGACTCTACCAGCGGTCATGAACTCCTCAACTTCATGGAAGCATTCTCAGGGTACAACCAAATACTCATGAATGAGGTCGACCAAGAGAAAACCTACTTTATTACAGATCAAGAGATTTACTGTTACTGAGTAATGTCGTTCATCCTCAAGAATGCTGGGGTAACTTACCAGCATCTAGTCAATCTTAACTTCAAAAAGAAAATCAACAGGAACATTGAGGTTATTATCGATGACATGCTGACTAAAAGTCGTGAAGCTGCCGACAACCTTATGGACCTTGAAAAAACCTTTCAAGCACAGCATGATTTCAATATGAAGTTGAATCTAACCAAGTGCGCATTTGGAGTATTGGGAGGCAAATTTCTCAGGTTCATGGTCATTAAGCGAGGGATCAAGGATAATCCTGAGAAGATTAAAACAGTGCTAGAGATGCAATCCCTATAAACAGTTAAAGAAGTGCAGAAGCTAACAGGTCAGTTAGCAGCCCTGAACCGATTCATTTCAAAGGCGACCGACCGCTGCGCCCTATTTTTCAACGTCTTAAAGAAAACATTTGGTTGGACATAAAACTATGAGTAAGCATTTGCCAACCTCAAGGTATACTTGACCTCTCCTCCACTGCTTTCCCGAGCAGTGCCTGGAGACGAGCTCTTACCCTATTTAGCAGTTTCAGAAACAGAGGTGAGTTCGGCCCTCATCCACGAAGATGCATGGGTCCAGAAGCCAATCTACTACACCAGGCAAGCATTTTGGGGAGCAGAGTCTAGATACCATCGAGTAGAGAAGTTAGCATTCGCCCTAGTCATCTCGGCTAAACGATTGCGCCCTTACTTTCAAGCTCATACCATAGTCGTGTTAATAGACTAGCAACTGCAACAAATACTACAAAGGCCAGAGACTTCTCGATGACTGGCACAATGGTCGATGGAGTTGGGTGAGTTCAACATCCAGTATCGACCACGACCAGCCATGAAAGGACTAGTGATGATAGATTTTATAGTAAAGTTCACGATCGAGCGCCCTCCCGCCGAGCAACCGCGAGCTCAATCGACAGCCGATCGCTCAACAATCGATCCAGAGGTCGAGGTAATCTTCGATGCTCGACAGATGTGGATGATAAATGTATAAGGATCTACGAACCAGTCTGCAGCGGCGCTGGTCTAGTCCTTGTCTCCCCACAAGGAGATGCGCTGGAGTATGCTATGCGCTTCGGTTTTTGAGTGACCAATAATGAGGCAGAGTACGAGGGTGTCATAGTCGGCCTTAGGCTGGCACTAGCAATGGGGGCAAAACATGTCAAAATCCTCAGTGACTCACAGTTAGTGGTTGGTCAAGTACAGGGTGAGTACGAAGCACGAGAGGAGCAAATGAAAGCCTAGAAGACTGTCACAGATGAGCTCAGAGCTACATTTGACAAGTTCCTGATTGAAAGGGTCCCCAGGAATAACAACCAGCGAGCCGATGATCTCGCTCAGCTGGCCTCATCTCCTAAGGGGCAAATAGATTGAGGGGTATTGATAGAATATCTGACCCAGCCAAGCATCGCTCAGAAGGAGACACCAATAATAGTCAGCATGGCACATGTCTGTATAGTTTGGACAGAGGACATTATAACCTTTTTGTGAAGTGGTCAGTTGCCGAGCAACAAAACTAATGCCAGAAAGTTGAGATCCTGCGTGAGCAAGTACGTGCTCATCACCGATAATTTATACAAAAGCAACTTCTCAGTACCCTACCTAAGATGCATCTCAAAGGAAGAATCTAAATATGTAATGAAAGAGATACATGAGAGGATTTATGGAAATCATTCGGGTAGTCGTGCCTTATCTGGCAAAATCCTAAGGGTTGGCTACTATTGGGCAATAATATAGAAGGATGCAAAAGACTTTGTCAAGAAATGTAACAAGTGTTAGAGGTTCGCAACCACCCTCAGACAGCCACCAGAGGAGCTTACTGTAATCATCGCCCCATGTCCATTCGCCTAGTGGGGAATCGACATAATGGGACCGTTCCCGACCGGGACAGGTTAAGTGAAATTTTTGATAGTTGCAATGGACTATTTCACCAAATAGGTGGAAGCAGAGCCACTGGCAAAGATTACCAACCAAAAAGTAATAGACTTCATGTGGAAGTCAATCGTATGTTGATTCGGTATCCTGAGAAGTATCATCACTGATAACAATAATCAATTTGACAACAAAGAGTTCAGAGAGTTCTCTGGACGACTGGGTATCCAAAATTGATACTCCTTCTCTGCCCACCCCCAAGTTAAGGGGCAGGTCAAGGTGACCAACAGAATAATATTTAAAATGATCAAGACCAAGATGAAATGAATAAAAGGCCTATGGGGTGAGGAGCTCTCGAATGTTCTTTGGGCATACCGAATGATAGTACGAACTCCAACAGGAGAGACCTCATTCATGCTCGCCTATGGGAGCGAGGCAGTCATCCCAGTTAAGATTAGCCTGGCAAACGATCGGACCACCAGCTTCAATGAAAATAGGAATGAACAAGCTCTTCAAGAGAGCTTAGATTAGATAGACGAGATTCGAGAAGCCTCAACTCTCAAAACGGCGGCCTACCAACCACGACTACCGAAGGACCAAGGGCAAAGGGTGGACTGGAAGCCACGGGACTGGTCGGGAGAGGTACTAAGGGAATTTCCACTGGGAGAGTGGGCCCTGATGGAATTTGATCCTCGAGGTTGATTTCTACCACGTCGGTCGCCCGGATCTTGGCGACTGAGTTGGATGTCTTTCTGGGCCTCTTGGCCACAGAGGCCCCGACCTCTCCCACAAGCCAAGCCTTCACCCTTTCAAGATGAGTCTTCTCCGGTCTTTTCGACATTCCTGCTATAAAAAAAAGGCAAAAGACAAGAAGTTAGAAACAAATGAGATATAATAAAAAGCCAAGCTACAAAAAAGAAATCTGACTAAAAAGAAAAAAAGATTCTCACTTTGTGAGATTGGGCTGAGTAGCCAGGCGCTTAATTTTTGGGGGGTCACCAGAGCGCTGAAAGACCTCTCTCTGAACTCTCTGGCGGCTCTGACCCTGGCCTTAACTTCATTGTCCACGAAAGGCTCGTCAATAATGTCCCCCGGCTGAGGGCGTCCCCAATAAGGGATGATCCTAGGGGTGTTGGGGTCGACTTCTTTCCAGGGATAGAATTCTTAGCCCTCCTCCAAGATAAAAAGAAACGTCTCCTTCCAATACTTGTTAGAGGAGGGGAAACCTTGGACAAGTACTCGGTCATCCGATCGAGATTGAAAAAAGTACCACCCAAATTGTCTTTCCTTGGGTTGGTAGCAGTAAAAAAATTCCAATATTGAGATATGAAATTGGCCCCCACTGGACTCCTCCCATAGAATGATCGCACTAGGGAGAATCCTCCACACGTTGTGTTAAGCCCCGCCCCAACCATCGGGCACGAAACCTGAAGATGAGTACTCAACTCATCGCACTTAACAACATAGACAACATCTTGAGCATAATTTTTTATTTTTTTTATAACATCAGGACTTCATTCCTGGGCACATCACAACATCCAAAACATACATAAGAGGCACACTACCTTAACAACATTACACTATTAATTACATTCTCAAAATAGAGTAAGCAAAAGAAATATTTTCCAAGACCTTACTACCCTACAGCCTAACACCACAGTGGACAACACCAGAACATCGCCTTGACTTCAAAACCTGCTAAAAAACATCAATCTGTGTAGGGGTGAGCTAAAGTTCACGTGCTCACCAAACAAAAGTAACAGTATTATAAATGGCACAATGGATGGAAAACAATTCATCATTGAAAGCAGAGTAAGTTTTCACTAAACATATATTTCCTCATAAAACATTCCAAGTTCTCCTCATTTCACAAATAAACAGTTCACAAGGCATGCACCTTTATTATAAAACTTTTCAATTTGTCAACTTTCACAAATCACCTCATAAAAGAGGGTTTTCCAGGTATTAAACCATTTATGATTCGTTCATTTCTTTTTATCTTCAATTTATTCTAGAACTGTACATTACTAAGCATATTTTCATTCACCAGCATTGCTAATGTTGTACTCAAACATTTTAGGTGGTCAGTGACGAGACTAGAGGATGGATTCGAGTGTAACGTGGGATCCAAGACACGACCTCTAGGAACATGCATCTATTCTTTTGCTTCTGCATTTACATTATGAAATATTTAACTATAAGTTGTTGAGACAATTTGTGAAGATTGATGGGCGGTTTTGTCCCAAAGTTAATAGCATGGTTTTTAAATTGAATAAGCTCTGTAGAATGATTAATGTTAGCATATAATTATCTAATCTCATGTTAAGCTTTCTTGGTTCATTGGACCAAGGCCCATGATCCATAGCCGGTCAACTCTCCTAAAGTGGGGCGTGACAAAGGTTGTATCAGAGCGTAAGTTTTAAAATATTCTAGAGTTTAAATCATATTATACCTGCATGCATCATTAGTAGAGGTCGGGATTCCCAAGAGTTTTATGTTATAGGTTCTTGTTAGTAGATTGATGAAACATTTTTCTTACATTTGTCATTATCTTATGTTAATCAGTGATATGGCTCGCCCTAGACGTAACGTGAATTCGAGATATGCATCTCTAGTGAATGCTGAGAATGCCTCTAACATTCCTCTAGTGACCCCGGCGGCCCCAGCAGTCCCAGCTACTCCAGTAGCATCAACGGCTCCAGCAGCTCCAGCTGGCCCTGCTGCTCCAACAACCCCGATTGCTGAGGGGGCTTACCAGGCTCTCCAAGCCTTGACAACCATGATTCCTGGGCACCAGCCTCAGCAAAGGGCACCAGGCACAGATCGACCTATGACCTCGGACAGGGGCTCGATGTTCGAGAAGTTTTTAAAAGTAAGTCCTCCGACCTTTAAGGGTTCAATCAGTTCGGATGACGCGGAAACATGGAAACTACGCATGGAGAAGATTTTTGAAAGACTGGGCTGTACGGAAGAACACAAGGTATCCTTAGCAACCTATGTGTTGGAAGGACAGGTAGAGCACTGGTGGTGGATGGTGAAACACCAATACGAAGGTAGAGAACAAGAATTGGTCTGGAAATTTTTTTTGGAGTTGTTTGATGATAAGTACTACCCGATGGCGATCAAGAAGTAGAAGCAAGTGGAATTTATGATGTTGGAACAGAAAGGGATGACGATGGTTGAGTATGAGGGAAAGTTTGCGGAGTTGTCTAGATTCACACCGCAATACGTGGCAGAGGAGGAAGATAAGGTAGTTCTATTTGAAAGAGGACTACGCCCGGCTATCCATAGTAGGGTTTCCTTATTTGAAGCAAAGACTCTATTAAAATTGGTAACCAAGGCTTTGTTGGCCGAAAAGAGACTGGACGATGCACAAAAGAGTAGAGAGTTTCAACATAAGAGGTTTTGAGATTCCAAACTATCATGCAACAATTTCAGAGGTAGTAACCCAGCTAAGAAGGCCTTTACTCAAAACCAGCCCCATGCTCGGGTTGAAAATGATACAAGGCAATCATCATTTCAAAACCAAAGACCGCCCGCATGTAATAATAGACCAGCACAAGTCTAGTTTAACCATCAAGGGGAGTAGAGATAGCCCACTTATAATACGGCACATGGCCAAGGTGAGCCTACTCAAGGGCGTGTATATACTCTCACTCGCGAGGAGGACGAAGCTTCACCATCTGTGGTGCAAGGTACTATTATAATATCATATGTTCCTACTAGAACTCTTATAGATTCTGGTGCTACGCACTCTTTTTTCTCGTCAGAGTTCTTGCATCGTTTAGCTGTTACGATAGAACCTTTGAATGTACACCTCTCTTTGTCCACTCCTATTGGGGACACATTATTTCTACATGAGATATGTCATCTTGGAGTAGTAGAATTGAGTGACAAGATGTTGCCGGTGGAACTTATCTCTTTAGCCATCTGTGACTTTGATGTTATCTTGAGCATGGATTGGCTCTGTAAGCATCATGCAACGGTTGACTGTTATTACAAGAGGGTAGTTTTTAATATCCCTGGACAACCTAGGTTTTTTTTCCAAGGAGACGTAGGGTTAGCAGTCCTTCACGCAAATCAGATGTTGAGAAAGAGTTACGAAGGTCTTTTGGCTTCTGTAGTAGGCACAAGAGCATCTAAGGTGAAGTTGGATGAGCTTTCTATTGTGAGGGAGTTACCAGATGACTTCCCTGAAGATCTACCTCGTATCCCTCCTGATCGTGAGATTAAAATCACGATAGATCTTCTTCCTCGTACTATGCCTATCTCTAAGGTACTGTACCAGATATCACCCTTGGAGCTAAGGAAATTGCAGGTCCAGTTGCAAGAACTGTTAGACAAGGGTTTCATTAGACCCAGTGTGTCACCGTGGGGAGCTCCAATGTTATTTGTATAAAAGGATGGTTCTATGCGATTGTGTATCGACTACAGGGAATTAAATAAGGTTACCATCAAGAATAGGTACCCTTTGTCACGTATAGATGATTTGTTCGACCAGTTGCAAGGAGCAAATGTGTTTTTCAAGATTAACATGCGGTCTGGTTATCACTAACTAAAGGTTAAGAAGGAGGACATCTCGAAGATAGATTTCATGACTCATTACGATCACTACGAGTTCTTGGTCATGTCGTTCGGCTTGACTAATGCTCCAGCGGCTTTCATGGATATGATGAACATAATTTTCAAACCCCAGCTGGATCGCTTTGTCATGGTGTTCATCGACGATATTTTAATCTATTCTAAAAGTAAGGAGGATCACAAAGAATATTTACGTGAAGTCCTTCAAACTCTGAGGAGAAGAAGTTGTATGCCAAATTCAGCAAGTGTGAGTTCTGGCTAGACAATGTATCTTTCCTTAGCCATGTGGTCAGTAAGGATGGATTCTTTGTGGACAACAGCAAGATTGAGGCGATAGTTGATTGGCCACGACCAACGTCAGTAACGGAGATACGTAGTTTCTTGGGACTGGCGGGCTATTAACGACGGTTTGTGGAAGGGTTCTCTTGCATTGTCCTACCGCTTACCAGCCTTACTCGAAAGGGAGTGAAGTTTGAATGGACGGATAAATGTGAGCACGGTTTTTAGGAGCTCAAACAAAGGTTGACTTCGGCACCAGTTCTTTCTCTGCTAACGGAGGGCGGAAAGTTTGTGATATATAGTGATGCATCTCGCCAAGGGCTAGGTTGTGTTCTGATGCAACATGATAAGGTGATAGCTTATGCTTCACGTCTGTTGAAGGTTCATGAAAAGAACTATCCTACGCATGATTTGGAATTAGCAGCCATTATTTTCGCACTAAAGATATGACGGCATTATCTATATGGGAAATCTTGTGAGATCTACACTAACCATAAGAGTTTGAAGTACATTTTCACTCATAAGGAGCTCAGCCTGAGGCAGAGGCGATGACTCAAATTGTTGAAAGACTACAATGTAGAGATACATTATCATTCAGGGAAAGCAAATGTTGTGGCAGACGCCTTGAGTAGGAAGTCTTCGGGGGGCAGCTTGGCATCATCAGCAGTCCAACATCAACTATTAGAAGATTTGGGAAAGATAGGAGTAGAGTTACTGCAACATGAAGGAACAACTTTGTGCAGTCAGTTGACAGTAAATCTGACATTGTTGGAGAGAATTCGTATGGCTCAACAGGATGATCTTTAATGCAAGAGGAGTAGGAAAGAGTTGCTCAGAGGCGAAGGTAAGGATTTCAGTATGAGCGGTGATAGAGTTCTCAAATTCAGGAGTCGAGTGTGCGTACTTGCCAACGAAGAGCTAAGGAAAGAGATTTTGACTGAAGTTCATAGTTCTGGGTATAACATTCATCCGAGAGGAACTAAGATTTATAGGGATCTTCGGGAACATTTTCGGTGGAATGGCATGAAGAGGGATATAGCAGAATTTGTAGCATAGTGTCTTACCTGTCAGTAAGTGAAGATTGAGTATCAAAGACCAGCATGAAAGCTTCAACCATTACCACTACCCGAGTGAAAATGGGAGAACATCACAATGGATTTTGTATCTGGGTTTTTTCTTACACGTAGTGGGCATGACGCAGTTTGGGTAATAGTGGACCGACTTACGAAGTCAGCTCACTTTATCGCCATCAAGATGACTTACTCTTTGGATCGTTTGGCACAATTGTATGTGAGAGAGATAGTCAGACTTCATGGTTTTCCTATCTCTATTATTTCGGATCATGACCCACAGTTCGTCTCTAAGTTTTGGGGTGCCTTACAGTCGGCTATGGGTACTCGGTTGGATTTCAGTTCAGCCTATCACCCACAAACCAATAGACAGTCAGAGAGGACTATTCAAATGTTGGAAGACATGTTGAGCGCTTGTGCGTTGGAATGGAAGGAGAATTGGGACAATCAATTACCACTGATGAAGTTCTCATATAATAACAGTCTCCATTCGAGCTTGGGAGTGGCACCGTATGACGTCTTGTATGGACGGAAGTGTAAATCTCCTTCGTGTTAGTATGAAGTTGGCGAGAGGCAGCTTCTTGTGTAAAAACCACGGAAATTTAAAATTTTTAAAATATATTTAATTGGTTAATAAATTAATTAGTCAAGTAATAAATGACTTGGTTAAGTAAAATTTAATCTATTAATGAAATAAATTTTCCAACTAATTTAAAGCTTAGTTTAATTTTAAATAATTAAATAACCTAATTAAAATAAATTAATTTAAAGGTTTTAGTACCCAAATAATGTAACTAATAAAATAAAAGAAATAAAAAGGAAGAAATAGATTAAGGAAAAGAATAAGAAATTGGAAGTTCTGTTCTCTAGCTTTTGGCAACCGAATGTGTACTCAATGCATATCCCTTTGATTTTAGAAATTCGTTGAGGATAATCAGGCTTCCTTCCTAATATTTTGGATCTACCAGCCATTTAAAGAAATCTCTTTCCCTCTTGCTAGACCCACGACCCTCAGACACTCAAACTCTCAGCCCTCTCAATCCCTGTTCTCTCACCCATGACTCTGCTTCAGTTCCTCTGCAACCAGACCGCACACCTCCATTGCCGAAGCCTGCATCACGTACCATTGGTCCCTTCATCCTCAAGCCGTAGCCAACCCGAGACACCATCTTCTTCATTTGTTCTTCATCTCTGATCGATCTTCGGGTAAGTCTCGATTCCAAGATCTCTGCATTTCGTTCATCCAGAACATATATATATACATAAGTTTTGAATCACGTACATACATATAGATTATAGTTTATAAGATTAAAGATTGGTTTAGATTCATTAAACATATCAAGAATGAGTTATGATTATTGCTAGAACATTAGAATGTTAAATAATCAAAGAAATCAAGGAAAACTGTATTACAGTAGTTATATATATACAAAATATATATTGTATATCACCCTTGATTACCTTATGATTTAATTCGTTATAGCTTTAGTTAGATCTAATAGGAAGTGTTCAAAAGGTCCTAAAACATGTTTCTACATTATTAGATTTCATGAAAATATAAAGAAAGAATAAAAAAATCGAAGAAAATTAGTGGTCTGGATCACCACTGTCACGGCGCGTCCGGACATACGTCCCTCGCGTCCGGACGTGTTGGTCCAGTAGCCAATTTTT
>JAUTBS010033825.1:0-14084 GCA_032361285.1 Aequorea victoria
AATAGGATTTTTTAACGATCACGTCTGTTTTAACTTAATTTTTAAAACAACTAACAACAAGCAAATAATATATACAGTTATACACAAGCAAGAGAATATAGATAAAGAGTTAGAGAGAATGATACCGTAGATTTATAGTGGTTCATCCCAGCCTATGTCCACTACTCAAGCTCCTCTTGAGAATTTCTCCACTATGGATAAGAACTTACGGGTGTGCTTTAAACCTTTTTACAAAGATGCACACAGCTGCGTTCCGAAACTTCCAAGCTTTTAACACTTGTGATCTTCCCCTTTGTGTGCTACACCACACATAAAGAAAAATAACGGGTGAGTCACCCTTACTTCTATAGAGTTTTTGTAATGATTTGATGTTAGAACATCAATCAAAGAACTCTCTCAATAGAGTAGATGTTTACAGTAAGCTCACAGATGAAAACCAAAATCGGAATAATAAACAATTGGCTGATATGATTTTCTTTGGAAATGGCAGAACAAAATTCTCACGATCTTGATGTTGTGTGACTGATTTCTCTTGGATTCTCTTCATATCAGTGTATGAGTATATGAGAGTGAGAGTATGCTTTTTGTTTCTGCTGTCTAGGTCTATATCTTCTGAATAATCTGCTGCTCTTTAAATAGCTTCAATAAAATACCCGTTGCAGTCAAAGATCTTCATTTTGAATTTCTGAATATCACGATCGAATCTTCCTTAAATCAAGCAGCGATTTTTGTTGATATGATCTAAAATGATTTGCAATCATCTTCAAAAGTAAATTCGATCATCAATGTAGCCGTTGCATTTCAAAAGTCCTTCTGAAATCGCGCTGGAAATCACAGCTGGTTTTTGCATCAAATCCCTGAGATTTCGCAACAGTGCTTTCTTTGATTTTTGCAATGATTCTTGGTGATCTGATTTTGAAATGTTTTGAGATTATATCCATAATTAAAAACGATCTGCATCGAGCCGTTTTATTTCAAAAATGTTCCAGAAATCACGCCGTAATCGCAACTGATCTTCGCGAGACTCGCGCTGTGTGATTTGCTGAAATCGCGCCCTTGGGTAGACTCACTTGGAGTTGGGTCGGCTCAAGTTTCTTAGATTTCGGATTCTTTGCTGTGGGTCGACTCATGATGAAGTTGTGTCGACTCATGTTCCTTGGACTTCGGAATCTTTGCTTTAGGTCAACTCATGATGAAGTTGTGTCGACTTATGATGATGAAGTTTCGGTTTCTTTCTCAGGCCTTCAGTTGGGTCGACTCATGCCTTGTCACGCCTGCCTTGAGTCGACTGGTGCTTGTCTTCGGTCAGCTCACACCTGCCTTGGGTCGACTCACGGTCGCTGCAGAGGAAAGTCCCAAGAGCTGAGTGACTTGGGTCGACTCACCAATGCCTTTGGGTCGACTCATGGTCGCCTGTTGCACAAAGTACCGAGAGCTTGTCCATTTGGGTCGACTCAAATACAGAGTTTCTTCTGAATACTTTTTGTTCTGCTTCTGAGCTTATGCCTTGTTTGGAAAATGATTTAATGATTTTCTTAATCATTTAATTCATGATTTAATACTTGTAATTACTTCAACACTTGTTAAATACAAGGTCAACCCCAATCATGAGTGCTACCGTTCATAAGTATTAAAATCATTTGAACGATTGATTTATAAAAAGATATATTTCAAAACCATTTGATCTTTATTAAAGTTTTGTTTGTTATCATTAAAATCAATAAACACTTTATAAAACCTTGGGGCTAATAATCTTTTCCTGTTTTGATGATGACAAATAATTTAAACAATTTATAAAAAACTCTTGATATGATAAAATATTTATTTTGAAATGCTCACCCTAAAGATGTGCTTTCTTTCTCAAAGAGAATTTTTCCAAAAATTAATCATTTATACCAAAAGATGTTAAATCAAACATTTATATATATTCAAAACAGAATCATTTTTAACATTATTCAAACATATTGATACCAATTGAAATATAGAGTCCTTTAAACATATTGATAACAAATGAATAAGTAATTCAGAAACCAATTTGGTAAACACATAAGTTTTCTTGTTTAGATACCAATTTAAACACATAAGCTATTTCTCTTTTTAGATATCAATTAATGAAAAGACTTATTTCGCTTTTCCTCTTTGCTTTCTGTTATTATTTCTCCCAATTTTTCTTTATTTCTACCCCTTTGTCACTGTTTTAACTTAATTTCTCCCCATTTGTCATCTCAAACAATAGAAAATATGCATACTAACAAAAGATGAGAGACAAACATTCATACCAGTACAGAAAATCTCATTCATTCAAATAGTCATAGGAAACAAAATCATATATATATATATATATATATATACCAAAAAAAAATTACATCCATCATAGGAATATATGTTCTTTAAGAGGCAGCCCATTTACATTGAGATCAAAAGAGAAGAGGAAAGATAGAAAATAGAGAAGAGTAGAAGAAATCGTCGCGCATTTGTTTATTCCATTTAGCTTTGCGTTCAACTTCGATTTCTCCTTTGTCTTTATTTTTCTTTTTGTAAGTGGCTCCTTCCTTTTTCTCGAGTTCTTCTAAGATGTCGAAGATATATGGCTTGCCTTTCTTCTTAGCTGGCTCAGCCATTATCTCCTTTCCTTTGCCCGAAACTTGTTCATTTCCTTTGGATGAGGCAAACTTGAACTCTTGGGTTGTGATTTCCTCAATATGAATTTCCTTCGCTGGAGCTACTTTCTTATTGATATTCTCACGATATGCTCATTCAGCTTTCTCAGCGGGGGTCTCTAGACAAATTTTTTCCCATTCCATAAACTCTCGAATCTTGCGAAGGACTTCATTTATTTTTCCCGTAGTACCTTGATCATACTCATAGCGTATGCCATTGATCGAGAGGTAACTCGTAAGGAGAAAGTCCTTCATATTCTTTTCCATCTCCTGACCTATGGTGTTGTCTACCAT
Organism: Aequorea victoria; assembly: GCA_032361285.1. Lineage (NCBI taxonomy): Eukaryota > Metazoa > Cnidaria > Hydrozoa > Leptothecata > Aequoreidae > Aequorea > Aequorea victoria. The sequence continues at coordinate 2,955 of JAUTBS010033825.1, forward strand.
GCATACACCATCTATTCTATCATTAAGGTCGAACAGGATTCGGTTCAACTTGAGTTGTTCACAGACCATGTATTCTTGTTGTTCTTGAAATCTCTCAATCTAAAACTCATAGAGATTCATTCTCTCATGTATTTTTTTTTATTTCTTAATTAAAGGCAGTGTTGATTTCAATAAGATGGTTCAGTTGGACTTTTATTTCCTCTAAAGTAGAGGGAGGAATGGACTGTGAGGAGCTGGGTGGAGCTGGAGTAGGTGTGAAAGGAGAAGGGAAATGAGAGTGTGGAAAAAAGAGAATATGAGTTTGTAGAGGAGAGAAAGGGTCCTGAACCTAATTTTGTAGTTTATCTATGCATGATGGATCAGTAGAAGGGTGAGAGGATAGAGTGGTGGTTTGGTTAGGATTTTGCTCTTGGGGTGGATTTGGTGATTCAGCAGAATCAGGCCTGATCCATTTATTCTCAATCTCAAGCAGTTGCATCTTTTTAAGGGTGAACTTGTTGTATATGTGGGTCTGGTGGAAGGGTACAGACAATGTATCTTTAAGATTGACTTTAAAGTACTTAAAGATTTTCGTAAAAAGCATGCCATTGGAACGGATATTCTTTGTGGTTTGGGTAGCTTTCCATATAGCAGAAATGATGAGATGGTCAACGTCTATGGGTTCTTGGTTAATGATGCACCACGTTATAATTAATTGAATAAAGGTAACATTCTCAAATTTTTCTCCTTTGTGCAGAAATATGTGGTTCACCATATGGTGGAGGAGATGGTATTTAGGGTGAAGCAGATTGGGGTCAAAAAAATTATCTGGGTTAAGGTCATTTTAGCCAGTGATTAGATAGATGAATTTCTCAAGAGGAATGTCAGGGTGGTCATGGTGTCTATTGGTGCAACTGAGAAGATGGGTTCCACTGGGGGCTTCTACCAGTTTGTTGACCAGTTGGTCTCCAAATACTAGGTCTTTTTCTTTGACCCAGCTACTTATGAATAACCCTTTAGAAACCATGTTTGCATTCATGTGGGCATAGGTTATTCTAACCAAATCAGGGTAGATTGGTTCATTGATGGTTACAAACTTGTCTCATCTCAGATTGGTAAACCAAGCCCTAAAATGAATTTCAGTTGTATTGAAAAATAAAATCTATGCACCTCCTATCAGGGACTTTGCGAGACTTAAAAGATTTGGCATATTTATCTTGTGTCTCTTGAACTCAACAGAGAAGTACTGTTGATGAGAGATTTTTTCCCTTTTTGCTCTTCTTATTACTGTCAGAAGTTTCAGGTTAGTCGGTTCTTGTTCTTTTGGAGATGGGTGATGGATTGGAAGAATCTATTGTTGAGTCAAGTTTGTAGAAGATGAGAACCAGGAGTTTGACCGAGAACTTATGGTTTTTCAGTTCGCAATGCGAAAGTGGGGAATCACGATATTGTGATGGTAGAGCCGATGTGGTAGATAGGTTTAACAAGAGGGGATCAGAGGGATTTTTATAGAGTTTGGAGGGAAGGCGTCGAGGTTTTGACTCACGAGAGAGAGATAAACAAAAAGAGACAGAGAGAGAGATGGAAAGCTTTTGATAGTTTGAATTAATGGGCCACCACAGAACATTTATTTATATACCCCGTGCGCTGAGTCGACACATAAGTGTTGTGAGTCGACCCAAATACATTTTAAGGGATTGTGATAGAAATAGGTCTCCTTGAGTCGTCACATAAACCTTTGTGAGTCGATCCAAATGCTTTCATGGCTTGAGAGAAATAATAATGTGAGTCAACACAACTAACCGTGAGTCGACACATCAGCGTCCAACGCTTGGAAGATAAAAATAGTTCATCACTTTTGAAAACAGAATATCATTTCGCAAAGATAACTTTTATCTCAAAAAAAATCTCAAGTTCTCAAAACTTTATTGATCTTGATACTCCGTTTTACTTCATCTTCATTCCGTCATTTCTCTTAGTAAAGAAAATTATATATAATAAAGTTTCTTAAAACTCTTCTTTGTCAAGTTATAGATGTCTTAACATAGTTCGACTATTAGCTCAACCGTTATCTCTTAGAAAAGAGTTGTTCTTCACTTTACCATTCATTATCTTTTAAAAAAAGAACTTTTCACCATATCATCATTCACCCCGCAGTGGATGAATTTCTTATCCATAATATAATCACCTCTCAGTGGAGGAATTTTCAACAACCACCTCCGAGTGGAGGATTTCCAATAAACACATCTTAGTGGAGGATTTCCAATATCATTTCCATTTACTCACTTAGTAGTGTTAAGTATATCTTTTGATTCTACACGTCTACTTAGTAGTAGTAACATATTTAACCATTTATTAATTATTTTTTCTCATGAAGCATTGAGTTGTATTAACCTCTGAACCAGGAGTTGTTGTAGTACTGCGTCCCCGAATATCCCACATACTCAGTGAATAGGGCTAAAGAGTATTTGTCGGGCCACTTAATAATACTCAGTGGTAGAGCTAATACATAGTATATCATTATACAAGGATATATATCCACGCATTATCAGGTGTGCGATATATTTCTTATATTATACCGTGACATATACCCACACATTATCAGGTGTGCAATATACCCACCACATAACACTCACCATGTAATATCAAGGCTGTCACAACAACCGTATTATGTTCTTTAATCAAGCATCCAATCTTCTATTAAGTTTTCTAACACAATATTCATAGATCTTTTCGTAAAACTTTTATATCTTTCACAAGTTATTTTCCATTTTCATATCAATTATCCCATATTTCACATTTACTCAACTCGTCTTATAAGTAAGTCATATTATCATAGCTCAAGGATCATTTCATAAAATATGAATTATTTGATAAGAACTTTCATAACTTTTGCAACATAGTATATCAATTAACTCATCTTTTTTATTTGTCCAACACATTCCATAAGTATCTCATATGATTATAGTTCTCATGTTCTAGTCTATGTTCAAGATTCTTTCATAAAATATTGAGTTTAAGTTTTAAAATAGGTCCATGGATCGTTTCATAAAATATGAGTTCACAATGATAGTTTTCTTTCACAAGTAAATCACCATTTATTTTCGTAAAAACATACAGCATAAGAAATCATGACTTTAAAAATTCACATACTTATAATACCAAGTTAGTGATAAAGAAAACCTACCTTAAATGAGCTCAACCCAAGCGATTTCTTCCAGTTCACTCCGGTTCTCCAATTCCCACACAACCTAGCATATGAACGTGATCGGAACTTAACTTCGCAACTCAAAGTAACTCATTCATGTTTGTGGAGATGTGCATGTGAGGTCATTCTCTTCTCAAATACCTCATAATTAATTACTCTTGTTACCCTCATGGTCCCCAAGATCTCTAACTTAAGTTTAGGTACTTAGATTTGCATAAGACCTTCTTGAATCATATTTTTTAGCATTTCCGAATTCTATCACACCCGTTTAAAATTCATTTTAAAATACTAAAACATCTCTAAAAATTTTGGAAACATTATAAAAGATAGATGAGGATATTACCTAAATTTTGTATAAAGAACCTGAGATCTAGATCTCATCATAACGGGATCTAACAATTTGTGGGACACAATCTGTCCGAAAATGACATTGTTTGGGAGATTCCTATTTTTTTAAAATTCGTCCAATGAAAATGAGGTTTATTAATTTTAGGTGAAACAAGACCCATCAAATTTTATTTCCATATATGGCTTATCTCTAGGGAATTTTGCTGGAATTTATTAAAATTTTTCAAAGTAGACTATTTTTCTGCCTTCTAAATGCAGAATGTTCAAAAATAACGTAGGGGTTCAGGAATACTTTTTTGGGTCTAACAAAAAATTACACATGTTCATGACATGCTAAATTAACTTTTTCCAAAACAAGTTTTCATTTATGCTTTGTTTAGGTAGCACGAAAAATCCTAGATGAGACTTTAATCCACTATTCTTCACTTTTTTATGAGGTTTCTTACTTCCATCTTCTTTCTATCCTCTTACCCCTGCAAGCATTATTTTTATTCATCTCAAGATGAGTTTATACGTTATGTTAGCCATTTTTATTAACTTTTTCATAGGTCTTAACTCTTTACTTCAACATGATCGCAAATTAAAAAAGTTCTCATTCTTAGATTTGAGATCCTTCCTTATCTGTTCTTTCCATGTTCTTATCTTATTTTTTATTTGAGAAGATATGAGATGTGTAAAATGATTTATGTTCTTTGAAATGATCTTAAAAGTCACTTACTTGTTTGGTTATTGGTTGTAGGTTGAAGAACTTAGCCATGAATTTCTTCTTTTCCTTTCTCCCTTCTTCTTCTCTTTCCTTGTCTCTTTCTTCTCTTCCCGTTGCTCCCACCGAATTTCTAGAAAGAGGATGAGATGATTCAAATAAATTTTTTGTAGAGAAAAGACCTCTATTTATAGGCAAAAGATTGAATGTAAAAAGTCACTTTTGCCCCTCATTTAACTTAACCTTGGTTCCTATTTAACTCCACCACCCTCTAACTATGATTTTTTTTCCTTGGTTAGGTTAAATCTCAACCATGGTTGCCTAGGGACAAGATGGAGACATGACATTTGGAAGAAAAGTTTTCCATGTATCATTCAAGCAATCATTCAATTTTTGACAATTTTTATTCATTTTTATTTTTTTCTTAAATTCTAAAAATGGTCTCATCAATTATCTCTCCCATGAAGATATTGAAGTATATATTTATGTATGTGTATATCTTGATGACTAGGAGAAACATGTAGAAAAAGTCTTCCAAAATTCCATTAATTTTCTTTTCACATTTTTCGCTTTTTCTTTCTTTCCTTTTTTGGACAGAAAATTGTCCCATCAATTCCTCTCTTCTCTCATGGGGATGAATTCCCATGTGTACACATGTGTATGAAAGAGTTGAAGACTTAGACTAGAAGAAAAATTAATGCTATAATTTTTCTCAAAATATTCCATCATTCATGTCATTTCCTTTCACCTTTCTTTTTCTTTTCTTTTATCTTTATTTTTCAAAAATAGTCAAATCATACTTCTCTCCTCTTATTATGGAGTTATTTGTGTATATACACATATATATTTATTTGTGTATATTTGAGGATTGAAGACTTATTTTAGGGAGAAACTCAAAATTACAAATTACCTCGAAGAAAATTGAAATAGGCTCAAAGTGAAAGCCTAGAGACACCTAAAACTTGAAGATTTAAATAAGAAATTTGGTAGAGAATAAGGTTTAAGCCCAACTAATAAGGGCATAATTAAATCAAATGACTAATTTAGAGGCTCAATAGTAGTAATCCATGAAAAGGCTTGATTAGGGCATGAGTTTAACTAAAGCCCAAAGAGAAGATTAATTAGGATTTTGGGTGAAATATATTAATAGCCCAACATATATAAATAATTGAGCTCAATTCTTTTATTAGTAGCCCAATTAATTAAATTTTAAACCCAAACTAATAAATGGCTCAAGAAATGTAATTTGACCCAAATAAATTAATTTGTGCCCAAAGTAATTTATAATCTCTTGAATTATTAAAATAAAAAAAATAAAATTATATATATATTAAGCAAGGTGGCCTGCTCCTTCCTATGAAGGAGGAGTGATGTGACATTTTTTAAATTAAAGAAAAAAGAAAAAGAAAATAAAAATAGAAAAAGACATGAAAATTAAATGATGTACTTGACATGGCCTTAGGTTGGTCTCTGTCTCCGATGTTTTTAGCCAAAGAAGCTCTAAGAAATCATGGGCTCTAAGAAATATACATACACCATTAGATATAGACACTATTCAATTTCCATGAGCAAACCATGATTGGATCCTAACTAAATAGAGGGTAGTTTGGTCTTTTTACAATCCCCCTCATTATTTCATTTTGCACACACAAAGCTCCCAACACTTATAAAATTCGGTGGAAGGAAGAGAGGAGAAAAGAGAAAGAGAAGAAGGAAGAAAAAAGAAAGAAAGGAAAGGAAAGAAGGAAATGAGGAAACTAAAAACTAAGCCCTCCAACCGACAATCAAGAATCAACAAGTAAGTGACTTCCAAGCTCACTTTTAAGAACATAAATTATCTCACCCATCTCATCTCTCCTCAAATAGAAAATAAGATAGGACATGAAATTGAACCCATACATAAACCCTACTTCAAGAAAGAAGAAGACCTTGAATTGTAAACTTGTATGAGCTAAGTTATGAGACCTGTGAAGAACATGAATAAAATGGTGAATATGGCATGTAAAATAATTATATGTTAAGTAAAAATAATTCTTGTATGGGTAAGAGGGTAGAAAGATGATGGAAGTAAGAAATCTCGTGAAAAAGTAAAAAATAGTAACTAAAAGGCTCATCTTTAATTTTTCATGGTACCCAAACACACCCTAAATAAAAATATGTTTTTTAAAGTGTTATTTTGTCTTTTCATGAGCATGTATGATTTCTTGTTAGACCTAAAAATGTATTTTAGAACTCCTATGCTATTTTTGAACATATTGCGTCAGAATCGCAAAAAAATTGTCCATTTTGAAAAATTTTAGTAAATTCTGAAAACATCCTCTAGAGATGAACAATATATGAAAAGAAAGTTTTATGGGTTTAGTTTCACCCAAACTTTATAAATCTCATTTTCATTGGATGGATGTTGAGAAAAGAGAATTATCCCAAAGAGGTCTGTTTTCAAACAGTCTGGCTCTCAAGATTTTTCAGAGCCTCTTCTGATGACTTTGGAGTTTCAATTTCTTCATAAAAAACCTAGATAACATACTAATATATCCTCTTTAGTTTTTCAAAAAAAATTTATGAAGTTTTCTATTTTTAAATGAATTTACAAAGGGTGGGACAAAATTTGAAAATGCTAGGAAATAAGATTTAAGAAGACTTTATACAAATCTATCTACATAAACAAAAGTTAGGACATTGGAGATCATGAGAGTACCAAGAGTGGTTAAAAATAAAGTATTAGAGAAGAAAAATATCTCACTTGCATACCCTTACAAGCATGCATGTGTTACCTAAGTTTACGAAGATAAGATTCGATCGTATTCGTGTGCTACGAACCGGAGTTCAGAGTGAACCGAAAAGAGTGGCTCAAGGGAGAGCACTTTTTGAGGTGGGCTTCCTTTTATCACTAGCATCTTATTATGAATGTTTGAATGATTAACTTTTTATGTTATCATGCTATACGCTTTTATAAAAAATGATGGTGTTTTAGCTTATGAAAGAAAGCTATATTTATGAATTCTTATTTTATGAAATGATCTTTGATTATGTTTTTGGAGCATAATAGAAGCTTAGATGATTGATTAATGAACATGTGATATTTTATAGCCTTTCTATTACATGGCAGGTGCCATGTGGTGGGTATGTCGCACATCTGACCCCATTTAGACATACACAATGATATATGTAAAGAATATATCGCACATCAGACTCTATGTGGATATATGTCCTAGTAATATGATATATTGTTAGCTTTACCACTGAGCATTGTTGAGGTGGCCCGGAGAATGATTCTTAGACATGTCCACTCAGTAAGCGGGACATTCACAATAACAGTACTGTAACAACCCCTGGTTGGGAGGTCAATACAACAATTGGCTATGAAATGGTTTGATGGATGAAATGATGAAGTCATCGTATATCTCTTTAAAAGATAAATGATGTTTGGAAAATCCTCTCTTAAGAGGTGATTTGGAGAGCGTTGAGAGTATGGAATCTTTTATGTAGAAAAGTTATTCTTTGTGAAATGATATCATGTTTTTCAAGTGATGAATAGTTTTGCTTTTCATTGTGCAAATTTATAATATTATTACTAGTGATTGGTGAGCATGTGGATCTTGTAGCTCACCCCCACATAAATTGACTTTTTGTCAGATTCTTGGCGTCAGGCTGAGTCCGGTTCGGTCCACTGTGATCTTAGACTAAGGAGAAAGGTTGTCAAAAAGTTAGGGCTGAAATCTCCTTTTATTTTTCTTTCTTGGCATGTAATTAAATATAATGATGTAGTTGAGGTTGTTAAGACCTCGTATTTTATTTATCAAAATGTTTGGTTAGCCCTCGTATGAAACCCTTCATGGAATGTATGAAGCAATGTGGGCTTCGGTTGTGAAAATATTAAAATGATGCATTGATGTGTACCCTTTATCAGGTTTCGTGACCGGTGCTCGGGGTGGGACTTGACAGATGAAGATTAGAAGAGTTAGCAAGATCTCTTACTTGGTTGTTCTTGATCTATAAGGAATATGGATTTAGCTTTAGTTTCCCCTCCTCCTCCTCCTCCTCCTCCTCCTCCTCCTCCTCCTTCTTCTTCCTTCTTCCTTCTTTCTTACTTGGTTGTTCTTTTTACCTCTCTGTCTATCTCTTTCTTCCCTCACTAGGGCCAAAAATCTCATGGGTTAGGTGGAGTGAGGAACCTCTATTTATATGCATATTTTTGTAAGTATGACTAATTTTTCCTTGGTTGATTTTTAGAAATGATTTAGTTAGGGTGGAATTGAATAATTTCCAATTAGAACCATGATTAGCCTTAATCCAAACATCTTTCCTTAAATTTACAAAAAAGTGGGAGCATAAATCAACCTTTTAAGGAATGTTTGATGTAACTAATTTGCTTTTCTTTTTCAATGTTTGATGTAACTAATTTCCTTTCATTTTTCTTTTTTTTTCATTTTTGAAAGACCCTTAGGCACATCAAGCTCCTCTCCTCGCATAAAAAATTATAGATATATATGTTTATACACACACACACATATATATATATATTTTCTCTCAAAAGTCACATCATATCCCCTCTCCTAGGATTTTTAATATCCCTTTTTTCACTCTTTTTTTTTAATTTGAAAGACTATATATCAAATCTCAACCTCTCTCTACATGGGTAAGCTTTGTTTAGCTTTCTTTAAAATATATTCCCTAAATTTGTAGAAAAAATGTAATTATTCTTAGAAAACACAATTCGTTAATTGAAGGAAAAGTAAAACATTTGATTTAACTTTTTTTTCTTATTTGGGAGAACAAAATGTCACATCACTCCTCCCTCATGCCCCTCATGGCCGCCATCCTATATACACACACACACACACATATATATATATATATATATTATTTTATTTATTTTAATAAAATAATTAATGGGCCAATTTTTTTTAATTAATTTAGGCTAACATATCTCTTTTTGGGCTAGTCTATGATTTTGGGCCTTTAAAAGAAACTTGAATTTTATCATGTGTTTTGGGCTCTCAAAACCTTGTTTCATTCTCATTTTGGGCCTTAAGTAAATTTTGGGCTTCATTAGCTCTTTTCGACCATAAAACATAAATTCTTGGACTAACCTACCCTTTTGGCCCAAAGATCTTAATTACTACTTTTTTTTGGACTCATACTATTCTTTGACCCATAATCTTGATTTAATTCTCTTTTGGGCTTTAATTGAGCTTGGGCCTATTTTGAGCCTATTTCAAAATTTTCAAACTTTAAAACTCTTAGAAACTTGAGTTGGATTTTATTTGGGTTGAATATTTATTTGATTTCTAACTACTTGATTTAAGTTTGTTAGATCTTTCCACGTTGGGTCAATCCCTTAGGCCCAATCTATTTCATATTTCAAACACTTCTCCCTTTTATCTAAGGGTTTAATTTACCAGAGTTTAGAATATTATGCATCGATTAACGCTTAGTGAGAAAGTATTGAAAAATATGAGATATTGTCACATGGGTGTCATCCCTTCCCATTCCGAGCTTTCTTCCTCAAAACATACATATTCTAACTTTAAGTGTGAGATATGACTTGAAACTCTAGGGTTTCAAGTTCATTCGTACGACATTTGTGTCAGAATTATAATTATAAAAGTACGAGGTGTTACATTATCCCCATTTAATAAAAAATTATTTCAGAATTTAAATCACGAGATGTACAAAGACCTTCTACATGTCCTTTTCTCATTTCCAAGTAGTTTTCTTAATTTGATGATTACGTTATAGCACATTGATCTAAGTATATTCAGTACTAGTGTTTCATAAAGTATGAGTATTTAGTTCTAAGTTATCAATCCCACAAGTTACACTCCTATCTATCTTAGGAACATTCTTTGTGAGGCGAGTAAATCCATTGTAAGGACCATTATTGACTTTTGAATTCGTTAAGAGTTATCTACGAATTTTGAAACTCTTATTTCATAACAATGAGTCATCCATATCATTTTCATCAACTCACTTATTAATCATGTTTGGTTCGTTTCGTATATCACTCCTATCGCGTAGACTTTGCTCGTTGGGTGATGTCGTTCATGTTTTCTTCAAAATCCTATTGTTAGAACTACATTATTATTTCTCCACCATAAAACTCATATAATGTGTTACGGAATCACAACTCTAATCTCACATCTTTTCCTTTCTCCATCAATAAGTAGGTGTGTCATTCTCCTCAATACTTTTTCAGTAAAACTCCAAATTCCCAAAACTATGTACCTTTGCTAGGGTGATAAACACAACGTCTAACTCATTGGCTAACTAGATTTAAACCACATGGCCCTCATTGTGTCTAGCGCGACTCCTATTAACATAATTTAAGATTTTTTTCCTTTGCATCTTATCCGTCTTTCGTACTCATCCACCATGTACTACATTCCACTTTCGAACTTATCTTAAAGAAGCTACAGGATTTGAAAACATCATAGAATGACTCCCTTAACGAGTAGTGGTGTAAACATACACTCCCTCAAACCAACTTAACATAAAAATTTTAACGAATCATCACTATGAAAGGAACGTTCCATGCCCATCCTCTATATCTCTAAGTTCTACGACCAGGACTATCTCCCCAATCTAATAAATTTGCTCAGATTTTCCACCAGAACCAATGTCGTGCACCGAATGTGTTTCCAATCGAATTTTTAAGCCTATCAACCAGACGTTCAGATTCTTAATCTTGTCAACCAAACGTTCCACTTTCCCTTGGTCACATTGTGGGGACCCGCCCTCTCATTGCCCCGTGCCTCCCCCCAGAAAGGAGGGGACGGACGGGGAGAGGATGGTTTTTCCACCAAAATGTGCGTCCTATGATGGGTCTGAGGACCGCGCGAGTTTTTCAGAGTCGCCACTTGATTTTAGGAAAACCAAGAAACCAAAAAGG
>JAUTBS010033936.1:0-14082 GCA_032361285.1 Aequorea victoria
TCTGATTTATCAGTGACAGTATTTTATTGATGCCTTGGACATCATGGTTGGATGGATATTATTTTGGCTTTATTGGGTTGTTGACCCAGTGGATAATAATTGGGATTTACTGGTTTTATTGCATGATATATCATAATCATTGCATGGGAGTTAAATTATTTATTTTAGCATTTATTAGCTTTATCGGGTTAAGGCTTTCTTGGTTTCGTTGGGCTACAGGCCCATGAACCATGGCCGATCACCATTCCCTAATTGGGGCGTGACACCGCATGCTCCTGATAGTGTAAGTCGGTCTTTATCACCGCATCTCCTTTACTATGTAAGTCGGTCTTGTACCAAATCCCCCCTTTTATCAAGTCAGTTGGCCAGCGTATAAGTCGCCTTTGTCCGGCATCCTTTATCTTTCGAGCTTCGGCTTGTCGGCTAAGTCTGTATCATCCCGCAACATGACCTCCCTCACAGGATGAGCTCAGCTTCTAGTCGGAAAGGTCACACTTCGTCTCCCCTCCCCTTTTCTTTCTCGCCATAGCGATTCAGAGTTTCGACGGATAAACCAGTATCGTCCCACACCCTCTCTTTTGTATCCATAGCCGTAGAGAGATAAGTCTCGACAGAAAGCCAGGCTGCAAAGCTCGCACCCTTCTCACCGCTTGGCAATTTTTTTCCCTTTGGTTACTCTTCAGAAACCTCTAGTTTTACGTCTTGCCGTAGAGATTCAGAGTCTCGACGGAAAAGCTGGGGCTTCCCGCACCTTTTCTTTTGTTTCCATAGCCGTAGAGAGATAAGTCTCGACAAAAAGTCGGGCTCCTCTCGCAAACCTTTTTTCGTTGGCCGTAGAAATTTAGAGTCTCGACGGATAGGCCAGTATCGTCCCATGCCTGTATTTTTCTTTTTTTCTTTGCCTGTAGAGACTTAGCCTTCTAAGACTTGACGAGAGGGAAAGTCGGTATCGTCCCGCACCCTCAGTTTTTCGTCTTCCATTTGAGATTCAGAGTCTCAGCGGACACGCCGGGCACATCTCGCAAACCTTTTATACTTTGGTCGTAGAGATACGTCTCGATGGATAGGCCGATATCATCCCGTGCCTACATTTTTCTTTTTTTCTTCGCCTGTAGAGACTCAGCCTTCAAAGACTCGACGAAGAGGGAAATTCAGTATCGTTCCGCACCCTCGATTTTTTGTTTGCTGTTTGAGATTCAAAGTCTCAGCAAACAAGCCAGGCTCCTGTCGCAAGCATTTTTTTCTTTGGCCATAAAGATACGTCTCGACGGGTAGGTCGGTATCGTCCCATTCCTGTATTTTTCCATTTTTGTTTGGCTGTAGAGACTCAGTGTTTTGAGACTCGACGGAGACGGCAAATTAGTTTCGTCTCGCACCCTCAGTTTTTTGTTTGCCATTTGAGATTCTGGTCTCGACGGAAAGTCAAGCTTTGATCGCAAATCTTTATTTTTGTCTGCCGTTTGAGACTCCAGTCTCGACGAAAAGCCGAGCTCCGCTCGCAAACCTTTATTTTCGTCTGCCATTTTAGACTCCAATCTCGATAGAAAGCTGAGCTCAGCTCGTAAACCTTTCTTTTCGTCTGCCGTTTGAGACTTCGATCTTAGTGGAAAGCCGAGCTTTGCTCGCAAGCCTTTATTTTTGTCTGCCGTTTGAAACTCTCGTCTAGACGGAAAGCCGAGGTTTTCTCGCAAACCTTTTCTTTTTTTTTCTTCTTCCATTCGAGATTCCGATCTGGACGAAAAGTCGGGCCTCGCCCGTAACTTTCTCGTACCATTATCCAAGATCTTCACGAATCCTGAGGCGTTAAGGCAGATCTTAGGCTCTTCTCAGCCGGGTTTTTCCCGCAACCCCTTCTTAGGTTTAGAGATCAAGCATCTCGATGTCCTTTTTTTTTTAAGCCGGGTTCTATCACTCGCACCCTTTGTTTCTCTCACTCAGGATTTTCTGAAGAAATCCTGAGTTCTTTTATCATCGAGCTATCAAGCAGAGGCTCCGCGATTCTTTTTCGTTCTAAGTCGGGTATTATTACTCGCACCTTTTTTTCTCTTTTTCTGGATTCTTACACACTTCTTTGCCGAGTCCTGGTTACTCGTCTGGTTTCTTGCTATTAGCGTTGTTTTCCTATTTCACCCTTCTCGTAGGATTGTCTCAAGCTATAACGTCTTACGATCTAATTCGTTTCCCATCTCTTCCTCTATTATGGTTTATCATTGTTTCTTCAAGCTTTGATATCACGCCTATCTGTATTCAGTTGCCAAGTGGAAGACTAGAAAGATCAAATCCCAATCCAAAAAAAGCTACAATAGCAAGAGATGGTGATACAAATGCCGCGATGAATCAAACCCAGGCCTAGGTTCAATGTTAAAGAAAAATCCAGGCCCTACCACTGAATCAGGTTCTGAGAAATCCATGGGACAAAGTAGTTAACAACCAACTTTGGGATGATGAACAGTATGACACAGATTCCCCAGGAAATAGACCCGTTGTTGTTATCTTCAACGATATTTTGCCAGATGATGCTAATGTTGCTCTACCAGCTGCTACTACTGCTACTGTTGCAATAGACCCGGCCTTGGCCCGAGAGGCCTTACTATCTGATAAGATCGACAGGTTGGAGAAGGTGTTGAGGAAAGTCAGAGGAGTCAATGAACACATGCTTGATGTTGAGGGACTCTATCTATTTCCCAACACTAAACTGTCGAGAAATTTGAGATGCCAGACATGGAAAAAGTTGATGGTACTAGAGATCCTAGGATCCACCTATAGATGTATGTCTGTACCCTATCTTCCATTGGCATCGACAACCAGCTAAAAGTGTAACTTTTCCACCGGTCCCTTTCAGGGGCTGCTCAATGTTGGTTTCTAACCTTAGAAGCCACCAAAACCATAACATGGAAAGACACTACTACTACATTTTTCAGGCAGTATAATTATAACGTCCAGCTGGACGTAACTATAAGGGAGCTGGAGACCACCAAGAAGAATCCCCGGGAAGTTTTTGTTAACTTCCTGACCCACTGGAGGGCTAAAGTAGTTAAGATGACCAACCGACCTACAAAGAAAGAATAGGTTCGGACGATGGTAAATAACTTGCATACTCGGTTCAGAAAGTACCTCATCACTCAGCCGCTCATTACTTTTGAACAACTGTTTAACGCAAGAATGCAAATTGAGAATGCCCTCTAGACAGGGGAAATTGAGAAAATAGAAGTCAAGAAAGAAGCAGGTACAAGTCAGCAAAGAACCCAGAAGCCCTATAAGGGTTAGACATATCAAGGGCAGAACTATTAGGGTCAGAACAGCTACCCGACCAACTAGGCTAACCCGAATCTTCCTAACAATAACGTGCCGAGGGCGGCAGAAATAAACCTTCTTAACCCTCAGCCATTCAACCCTAAGCCAAGGCCATTTAGACCACCATTTGCGTTCCCACTTGTCCGGAGAGTATTCCACGTACTAAGTGTTCCACTCTCAGTGCTATTCCCAAAGTTGGTGGAGAAAGGGCACTTAAGCCTCCTCGCACCAACACCCATTGCAAATCCACCTCCAACTATAATGACAACCCTAAAAATACTATGAATACCATCAAATGCCTAGACACGCCATCAACTACTGTATAAAGCTTTGATACAGGATTCATGATTTAATTGACAATAAGGTAATCCCGCCCCCAACGGCGGCTAAGCCTAACGTTACTACCAATCTATTGTCGAATCACATGAACCCACCCCCTCGGAAGATAAACTATGTCCATACAGTTTCACTCTGCTATGATCCCAGCATCTACATCTGCCTGGAAGGAGCCATCAGACCAAGTCCACCTCTCCTAGAAGGGAACTTTTTGTGCTCTTTGGATGCAGAAGGAACTCTGTATGTGAAAGAGAATGACTTAGAAGAGCTGGAGGACGTGGAAAAAATGATAGAGGAATGGGATAATATGGCAGCAGATAACGAGGTACATGTGGAGTTTGCCTTCTATAACCCCAACCTAGACGTTGGCATTGATGGTTGGATGTCATCAAAGGAATCAGGGAAGGAATGCACAGATGATGAATTCGACGGAAGTGAGGAATGGAATAACCTAGATGATGACAACCTCTCTGTTTCTAGCACCCTACCAGACAACAATGTAGAAGAAATAGACATAAGCAAACCAAAAGAGGAATCAGAGGGGAACACAGGGAGTACAGGATTAGGAACAAAATTCAGGACAGGGGCAGAACCAGAAAAAAGGACAGGGGCAGAATCAATGACAAAACCAGAAGCAAAAACAGAAAGGGCAGAAATAAAAAGAACAGAAACAGAAGAAATAGAAATAGAAGAAATATAACCAGAACAAAAAATAGAGCGAGAAGTAAAAGCAAGGACAAGAATAGGGACTTTAATATGAATAAAGGCGATTATGGTAGCGGGAACCAGAAAGGACTCTGAATCAGAACCCGGGAATGAGTCTGATAGTAAGACTCAAACCAGGGCTGAGAAAAGTCGAAGGTTAAAAGAACCGAGGAACAGAGAAGATGAAGAAGCCATCAAAGAAGCCGAATATGTGACAGGTATCGGGCCCACTGATATTAGCACTACCAAGAATAGGATTATGAGTAAAGGCAAACAAAAGGCTGACCTAGATATCCCATTAGGAGAAGGAGAAGGCCTTCTAGACCTTTTCATTCTTAATAGCGATATTTGGGACTACTCAGGAACTGATGACAGCTGGAAAGATGAGGAACTGTGGGCGGTAGAAGAGATAAACCGCCAAGAGGCAGAAAAGGAACAAAGTCTGCCCCCAGAAAAAAGTTAGAAGTCAATGAAGACCACCCAGCAACCGAGACAGAAACTGAGAAAATAGCAAGAAATGATCTATAGGGACTAGAAAGACTAGACTTGTCTGAAGTGAATCCTGCCACAGATCACTGGGATAGTTTGTGGGACCTCGAAAAAGAGGTCGAGCATTTAACCAGGAGTGGAAGACACTTCAAACCTGCCAACCTAGAGAGATGAAAAGATAGTCAACCTGTAGCAAAAGCCAAGGAAGAGGAAGACGCCGTACTAAAATAGCTCAAAAAGATCCAGACTAATCTAAGTATTTGGGGGCTACTGATGGCATCCCACAAACATAGGCAAGCAGTACTGAGAGCTTTAAGCAAATCAGACATCTCCAACAATACCACTCCTAAATAGTTATTAGGAATGGTTGCTCCTACCAGGCTGAACAACGTCATTGCTTTTTCTAAGAAAGATCTTCCCGCCGAAGGACATCTGCACAACAAGCCCCTCCACATAATAACAAAATGCCTAGGAAAATGAGTACATGTGGTTTTGATTGATAATGGGTCACCATTGAACGTCTGCCCTCTCAAAACAGCGCACTGTCTCTGGTTAAAAGAGCAAGATTTTATTCTAACTACCCATGGGGTACTAGCATATGACAATACCCACATAAATATATTAGGGGTAGTCAAGTTTGCTATTACCATATGACACCGACAGTGAGATTGAATTCCACGTACTGGATATGCCGACCTCCTTCAACTTATTATTAGGCTGACCATGGTTACACGACCCTAATGTATAAGTTGTTTCATCCATCTTTCTTCAACTTGTTTTGACTATATTCGGTGAATCAAGCATCTAGGAAACTGCCACTGACGGCACCCCTTTGCTTGAAATATTGCACGGGTAGAAAGATCTCACCCTGAGCGGTTTTAAATTTGATGAAACAGAAGCTATCCGGACATTAATGAATGGAGAGAAACTATATGTGAAACCTCAGGCAATAATGATGATGAGCAAAATGTCATACTTTCCAGGCCTAGGGCTTGGAAAAAGTCAACAAGGTAGTACTTAAACTAATATGTGTTCAAGGCAATCAATTTACCTTTGGTCTGGGATACAAGCCCACGGCACAGGACCTTGCTAAAGAAAGTGTGAAAGCACATAGGAGGGCATGCGCCAAGAGAACCAACATATAATACCTGGCTCTACTACCAACCTATGGACCTCCAAATAGGTACTATGTGAAAGAAGGCGAGACTTTTCCATTTTATGAATTTCTAGATCCATGGATCGACGAGGGGTCTTGGTAGAAGAAACTTGGGCTAGAGATATTCTTTGAACATCAGCTGAGTGACAACAAGCCCGAGGAGGATAAGGCAGAAGACGAAGACGTAGCAAAAAATGTGCACGGGAAAGACTGGGTGGAAGACCTAGAGGAATTCACACTGGGGTCGCTCTTTGAGGGAGAAGCTCCTATAATTTGTTGAATGATGTAGATAGGAAGAGATCGCCATGCTAGGCAGCGACGATCCGGTCGACTATTCCAGATTAATAACAAGCGAGGGTAGCATTGTAATAGAAAATTAGACCTACAAATATAATGTGTTGAATGATTTAGATAGTGATTCAAAGTCCGAGTCAAACTCGCCAACATTTATAGATTCAGAGTCCAATGGTGAGTCCACCGAGCATCCACCTATTGGGGTGTCTCGGTCTTCTGTTATAACCAAATACACGTTAAAATTTGTAACCTTCAATGATAATAATAAAAATATGGAGAACTCTTTTGGTTACCTTATTGTACTTCCTTATGAATGTTTGATTACTAACTCTAATAATTTTGATGAGGCTGTTCCCCCTGAACTAAAACTTTTAATTGAAAAAGAAGAAGAGATGCACGCTAAACCTTTAATTGAAGAAACTTCTTCAATAAATCTAGGTACTGGGAAGGATCCACAAATGATCCAGATCGGTTCCACTTTATCAAATGAAGAACGTGAGCTATTAATCGAATTATTAAAGGAATTTAAAGATGTCTTCTCATGATCATACGCAGACACGCTCGAAATTGACCCAGATATCGTCCATCACAAAATACCCCTCTACCCCGATGCCAAACTTGTGAAACAAAAGTTGAGACGTGTGAGACCTGATTGGGCCCTCAAAATCAAGGAAAAAGTTACCAAACAAGTGAATGCCAATTTTCTTCAGGTGATAGAGTACCCCTAGTGGGTTGCTAATATTGTCCCTGTGCCAAAGAAAGACAGTCGGGTATGAGTTAGTGTTAACTTTTGGGATCTTAACAAGGTAAGTTCCAAAGATGACTCCTCTCTGCCACACATAGACATCCTCGTAGATAATACTGTCGGACATACACTGCTATCATTCATGGACAAATTCTCAGGTTACAATTAGATTCTCATGGCACCCGAAGATAGAGAAAAGACTATCTTCACCATGCTGTGAGGGACATGTTGTTATAGGGTTATGCCCTTTGGTTTGAAAAATACAAGAGCCACGTATCAACGTGCTGCAACGGCATTACTTCATGACATGTTATAGAAGGAAGTAGAAGTATATATCGATGATATGATCACCAAATCCAAGGACCATGACGGACATACTCCAGCCCTAGAGAATTTTTTTGAGAGAATCAGGAAGTACCGAATCAGGTTGAACCCATAAAAGTGTGCATTTGGAGTTACAGTAGGCAAGATGTTGGGATTCATCATCACCCAAAGTGGGATAGAGGTGGATTCCTCCAAGATCAAGGAAATTTTGGAAATGCCTCCCCCAAAGACGGAAAAAGAAGTTAGAGGATTTAGTTCATCAGTCATTTCATCTCGAAGCTGACTACAACCTGTGAACCTCTTTTCCATTTGCTCAGAAAGAATACTACATTCTAATGGGACCAGTATTGCTAGAATGCCTTCGAGTAAATTACAGAGTACCTATAAAAACTTCTGGTGTTTTCCCCTCCAGAACCAGGCAAACCTTTGATTTTGTACCTATCAGTGAACGAGTCTGCAATGGGCTGCATGCTAGCGTAAGAAGGGGACAACGACGAAGAAAGGGCCGTGTAATATTTAAGCAAGAAAATGACAGAGTGTGAAGCCTGATACATGCCACTGGAGAAAGCTTGTTGAGCATTGGTGTGGTCGTCAAAAAAGTTACGGTACTACATGCTGGTATACCCTGTAGTGTTAATTTCCAGAATAAACCGACTTAAGTACATGTTCAAAAAACTTGCGCTGACAAGGAGATTGGCCTGATGGTTATTATTATTTGCTGAGTTCGAACTGCACTACAAGACCAAAAAATTGGTGAAAGGACGAGCCCTAACAAAAATTCTTAGCAGATCAGTCAATTGAAGGATAAGAAGAATCATAGTTTTATTTTCCTGATAAAGATGTGTTGACAGTTGAGAATGAGCTATGAACATTATACTTTGACATGGCCTCAAATTAATATGGTTATGGAATTGGGATACTATTGGTCACTCCAGATGACTCACATGTTGCGTTGGCCTATAAGCTAAACTTTGAGGTTATCAACAATCAAGTCGAATATGAAGCATGCATTGCCAGAGTGAATGCCGCCTTGGAATTGGGCGTGAAAAGGTTAGAAGTGATCAATGACTCTGCCTTGGTCATTTTCCAAGCCAGTGAGAAATGGAAAGTCAAATAAGAAAAACTAATGTCATACTACCAGGAGCTCGATCGACGCATCCCCAGTTTTGAGGAAGTTATTTTTATTGATGTACCCCGGCTTCAGAACAAATTTGCTGATGCCCTTTCCACTCTTGCCTCCATGATTGACATACCTTTAACGGCCAAAATGAGACCTTTGGTGATTGAACAGAGGAGTATGAGAGCATATTAAGTTGCATCCTTGGAACCAGAAGAAGAATATGGTTTGCCATGGTTCTACGATATCCGAAATTTCATTGAGGATGGAAAATACCCAGAGAATGTTACATAATCGGCCATGAAAAATATGTTATACCTCTCGGTTTAATGATAAGATATATTGGAAAATAAAACCATGAAAAAGATAAAAGAAGGACCCAGAAATCTAGAAGTTTCAAAGCCATTAATGGCTGCTCCGAAGCTTTGGATCGAGTCACCATGTGGTTGAGTCGACTCATGTGGCTTAGAGACTTGGTTCTTCGTCTCTAGGTCGACTCACATTTGAGTGGGGTCAAATTACGGAAGAAAGGTCTTGGTTTCTCCTTGGCCTGAGACTGGGGGTTGACTCATGAGCCTTTGAGTCGACTAATGGCCCTGCTATGACCTTGGGTCGACTCACTATCCCTTTGAGTCGACTCACGTGTGCCCTGGGTCTACTGTTGCATCGACCCACAATATTTGGCTTGACCCATTCCATTTTGAGTCGACTCACACATGCTTTTGGTTGATTAGTGTATTGACCCTCCAGCTTTAAGTCGACTCATGAATAATTTGAGTCGACTCACTCATGCCTTTTATGCCAATGCCATGACCTGCCTTGGGTCGACACACGTCTCTGTCGACCCTTAGCCCTCTGTTGGGACTTGGGTCGACTCACGAGCCCTGTGAGTCAACTCGTAGTGGCCTGTTATACAAAGTATCGAGACCTTCTTGCTTTGAGTTGACACGCAACCTTACTGTGTCGACTCACAAGCAGTGTGTGACTCTGTTGGCTCAACTCAATGACCATTTGGGTCGACTCATACACTAAAAAATGCTTAAAATAATTTTGTTTTGATCCTAAAGGCTTATGCTCTGTTTGGGCATTAATTTAATAAAGATCTAAATCATTTAATGATTAAAATAATACCATAACCAAACCTTAAAACTCAAAAATAAGGGGAAATGGTTCGTTTGGTATTGAGTTGTTTAGCTTATTTATTAATTATGTCATATTACATTGCATAATCAGGGTAACGTGGATTGCTATATTACTAGTTTATATGATCCTTGCATTGGATATTAGGTGAGTAGTTTGTCACTCTATGTACTTTTAATAAAATCTTCGTACCCCCAAATTACGTTGATAAAGAAAATGTATATGCTTTTTAATGCTTTTATGATAGTATTGTAGCTTTTTCTTATAAACAATCATGGTATAAATGTTTTAAGATATGAAATTGTTTTCTTATCTATTATGGTGCGATCGTGTGACTTTCAATAAGACCATAAGGAAGTCTAGGCGAAAACCCTCTACGGAGGTGACTCTGGCCATTAGGAAAAAGACCCAGTTTAAATTTCGTGGTGACCCTGGTCGCTCAACAGTTTAAGGGATAGTCTGGGGCTTCCGGTGACTTGAACTAGAATCATCTAGGAAAAAGACCCAGACGCCATTCTAAGGTAACTCTATGTTGATTTTAGATCCAACGGGCCCAAGTTGCCCTGAGTTTATGATATTTAGTATTAGTTACTTATTTACCCAGGGGGATGCTGTGGTTGTGGGTGATTTCCCATACATGTATTGATAATCATATCGTTATACCATTATGGGCATGATTGCCTGAATTATTATTGACATTATTATGTCTTGTTGGCATATTCTTTATGCGAGGATTATATTGTTGACATATATTTATATGCGCGAATTTTGTTGGCACTTCTGATGCCAAGTGATTTATGTTGGTGACTCGTCTAGATATCGAGATCTAGCATAAAAATATAAGTATTTTGATAAATATTAGTGACTCGTCTAGATATCGAGATCACGAGAAAAAATATGAATATTTTGAATAGAAAAGAAATAATGGGTTGTATGTTTGCCCTTTTTGATATTATTGTATGTATCATGCCATGATTATGTTGATATACAAAGATATTTAAATTTCTTATTTTAAACTGTATCCTATTATGCATGTTTCCATTCACCAGCTTTAGCTGACGTTGTAATTATAACATTTCAGGTAACCAGTGATGAGACTAGATGATGGACTCGGTTGCTTTGTGGGATCC
Source organism: Aequorea victoria (assembly GCA_032361285.1). Taxonomy (NCBI): domain Eukaryota; kingdom Metazoa; phylum Cnidaria; class Hydrozoa; order Leptothecata; family Aequoreidae; genus Aequorea; species Aequorea victoria. The sequence goes on from JAUTBS010033936.1 coordinate 10,731, forward strand.
AGGAATAAGAGCTCTAGGACATGTACTTTTGCTTCCGCATTAAAATAAAATAAACAATTGATTATGATTTTGGTTAGAATAACCTATTGAGATTCTATGGGTTGTTTGTCCCACATTGATTATATTGAATTTTAATTGATTAAATCCTTGGCATTGAGATCTTTTAGCATATTATTAGCTAAATTATTATTTAGGCTCTTTTCGATTCATTGGGTCAAGACCCATGGTCCATGGCCGGTCATCTTTTCCAAATTGGAGTGTGACAAGTTTGGCATCAGAGCAGAAGTTTAAAAAGTTGCATCATTTCATTAGTAGAGGTCTGGATCTCCAGAGTTATATGTTATAAGTTCTTGTTAAAAGTTGATGAAACATTATCTTATATGTTCTTGTTCTACATTGATCATCAGTGATATGGCTCGCCCAAGACGTAATGTGAGTTCTAGATATGCGACTACGGAGGAGGCACAAGGGAAGCATAATCTTGGCACTACTCCAGTAACCCCTAATGTTATGGAAACCCCAGTAGCTCTAACAGCCCCAGCTACTACATTAGCATCGATAGTTCCAGAAGCCCCAGATGTTCCAATTGCTGAGAGAACTCTTCAGGCTCTTTAAGCCTTAGTGAGCATGATTATTAGGCAACAAGCTCAACCAAGAGTGGTTAGCACAGATAGACCGATGAGCTTGGATAAAGGCTCAGTGTTCGAGAAGTTCTTGATGGCACACCATTCGACCTTCAAGGGGACAACCAATCCTGATGAGGTAGAAATGTGAAAGCTTTGCATGGAGAAAATCTTTGAACGGTTAGGTTGCACAGATGAACATAAAGTGTCATTGGCAACCTACGTATTCGAGGGACAAGCTAAACATTGGTGGCACTTGGTGAAGCGCCAGTATGAAGGAAGGGAACGTGAACTTGTCTGGATAAATTTTTTGGCATTGTTCGACTATAAGTACTACTCGGTGGCAATCAAGAAGCAGAAACAAGTTAAGTTACTGATGTTGGAACAAAAGGGAATAACAGTGGCAAAATACGAGGCAAAATTTGCTGAGGCTTTTCGATTTGCGCCACAGTATGTTGCTGAGGAGGAAGAGAAAGTAGTATTATTTGAGAGAGGTATATACCCAACTATTTATAGTAGGGTTTCACTGTTTGAGGCGAAGACTTTATCAGAGTTGGTAACCAAGGCTCTTTTGGTCAAAAATATTTTGGATGACGCCCAAAAGAACAGGAAGCTGCAATCAAAAAGGGTTAGAGATGCGAAGTCAGCGGGGAATAATTTTGGAGGTAGTAATCCTACCAAGAAGGCTTATACTCCAAACCAGACACAAACTCAGACTAATGAAAATGCAGGACAGCAGACCCAAAGTCATTGTAACCATTGTGGATAGATCTATTCTCATGGATTTTACTGCGATGGTACACCAAGGAAGTACTTTACTTATGAAAAGACTGGCCACATAGCTCTTGATTGTAGAAATAAGGGAGTAGGAGGACAACAAGTACAACAGTCATTTCAGAATCAAAGGTTGCATGCATGCAACAATGGACCAGCTCAGGGCCAGTATAATCGTCAAGGAGATCAGAGGCAGCCTACAGTCAACAGGGCATAAGGCCAAGGTGCAGTTACTAAGGGGCGTGTTTTTGCTCTTACTCGCGAGGAGACAGAAGCTTCACCATCTGTGGTGCAAGATACTATCATCACATCATCTGTACCTGTTAAGACTCTTATAGATTCTGGTTCTACGCATTCTTTTGCTTCACCTGAGTTCTTGCATTGTCTACCTATTACGGTAGAACCTTTAGATGTTTGTCTCTCTATGTCCACTCCTGTTGGGGACACAATTTTTCTACATGAGATATGTCATCTTGGTGTAGTAGAGTTGGATGACAAGATGCTGCCAGTAGATCTTATATCTCTAGCCATTCGTGACTTTGATGTTATCTTGGGCATGGATTGACTTTTCAAGTATCATGTGACCGTTAATTGCTATTACAAGAAGATAGTTTTCAACATACCACGGTAACCTATGTTTTTATTTCAGGGAGACATGAGGTTAGCTACCCTTCATGCAAATCGGACATTGAGGAAGTGTTGTGAATGTCTTTTAGCTTGTGTTATAGGCACCAAGGTATCATCAATGGAGTTAGATGAGCTTCCTATTGTAAGGAAATTTCTAGATGTCTTCCCCGAGGATTTACCTGGTATTCCTCCAGATCGTGAGATTGAGTTCATGATCAATTTTTTTCCTGGTACTATGCCTATATCTAAGGCACCGTACAAGATGGCATCCTTGGAGCTAAGAGAGTTACAGGCACAATTGCAAGAGCTCTTGGATAAGGGTTTTGTTAGACCCAGTATTTTATCGTGGGGAGCTCCAGTTTTGTTTGTGAAGAAGAAGGACAATTCGATGCAGTTGTGCATTGACTACATGGAATTGAATAAGGTTACTATCAAGAATAGGTACCATCTGCCGCGTATTGATGATCGGTTCGATCAATTGTAAGGAGCTCAAGTGTTCTCTAAGATTTACTTGCGGTCTAGTTATCACAAACTAAAAGTCAAGAAGGAAAATGTGTTGAAGACAGTTTTTAGGACTCGATATGGCCACTATGAGTTCTTGATTATGCCTTTTGATTTGACCAATGCTCCAGCGGCATTCATGGATTTGATGAATCGAGTTTTTAAACCACAGCTGGATCATTTTTGTCACAACCCAAGTTTGGAACCGTGATCGGCTATGGATCATGGGCCTTAGCCCACTGAACCAAGAAAGTCTATCCAATTAATTAGTTACTGTATGCTAATTATTATTCAATTATCCAATTAATTAGCTACCCATCCAAAATCATCTCCAGAATCAGGGCCAAACAGCCCAACGTACTGACAAATATGTCAGCCAACAACGGGGGCACAACAGCCCAACAATGGATGATAAGTCATCTAATAAATCCATAGCTAATTAACCAATGTACTGAGTGATCTATATGTGGAAGTAAATAATATAATGAAAATGTATCCTAGAGGTCGTATGCCGGATCTGTGACATCCCGTAATTTATGTAAATGAATATTAATGCGAGAAGGAATTAATTATAAATTGAGGATGTTAATTATAACTATTCTTGGGGCCAATTCACAAGACCTATCAAACGTTAGGGGCTAAACCTGAATTTTCCCAAAATAGAGGTGCTGGGTGTGTCTATTGGATGCCCTTGCTTGGGAAGATTCCATTTTGGGTAGGGGACAAATCCCCCTTTTCAGAGATTCGGTGGGAGGCTCCAGGCCTTGCCCCCTCCCCTTGCCCCAGACGTACCCATGCCCCTTTTGTCTGAGATGCTCTCTCATAGT
>JAUTBS010034047.1:0-14082 GCA_032361285.1 Aequorea victoria
ATCAACCTACATCCATGAACGAGATTGGTAGAAAGTTTCACTATCAAAGAGGAAGAAAAACTAAGTACAAAAGTTTTAGAACTATTCTCAAAACACATGATTGAACAAGAACAGCACTTAGGGTTATTAAACCCGCATCAATAAATTAGCGTCTTTCGTCCGGACGGAATTACTCCATACACCCGAGAGCACGCGTAGCCTCTACCTAAAACCGTTCTGACAGGAATGACCACCATCCGGACACTGAGCACCAAAAACCTTGAAATACAAAGCCATCTCAACAATCTCCACCTTGGGTTGGATATACCAAACCCCAAAGCATAACGAAAACATCTCTATCAAACTCCAACCGAAACAAACCCGCAAGGCTATCTGTTTCGTCGAACACCTATCCAGTTCAACCACTGCTCGAACTTGACAACCGGAATAGGCTTAGTCATTATATATGCTGGATTTTCTGATGTACCAATCTTCTTCATCTCAACTTGCTTCTTAGTGATGATATCCTGGATGAAATGATACCTGACATCAATATATTTGGAGCGTACATGATACACCTGATTTTTGGTCAAATGTATAGCACTCTGACTGTTACAATGTATAAGAGTCATACCCTACTCAAAACCTAGCTCACCAAGCAAACCTCTTAATCACAATACCTCATTCACAGCCTCAGTCACTGCCATATATTCTACCTCAGTGGAAGATAATGCAACTGTAATCCGTAAAGTAGCATTCCGGCTAGCAACACAACCAGGAAGAGCAAAAACATACCCTGCCAAGAATCGTCTTCTGTCATGGTCACCAGAAAAATCAAAATCAACAAAACAAATAGAACAAATATCGGAACTCCCGTCAAACATCAAGCTGACATTTGTATTTCCTCTCAAATACCGTAGTATCCATTTCACAGATTACCAGTGCATCTTCCTCAGCGTATGAGCCATATAGCGACTCACAACACTAACAGCCTGTGAAATATCAAGACGAGTGCATACCATTGCGTACATTAAGCTTCCTACTACACTAGAGTAGGGAATCTCGGACATATGCTTCTCCTCTTCCTCTGATTATATAGACAAATCTGCAGAAAGTTTGAAATGTGCAGTCAACGGAGTACTCACGGGCTTTGACGTCTACATAGAGAAGCGTTCAAGAATCTTCTCAATGTAGTTCTTCTGATTCAAACATAGTTTCCTAGGTTTCCTGTCCCTGTGAATCTCCATACTCAAAATCTTCCTTGTTGTGCCTAAATCTTTCATCTCAAATTCTCCACTAAGTTGTCTCTTCAACTTGTCAATCTCTGACTTGTTTTTTACCGCAATTAGCATGTCATCGACAGACACCAATAGATAAATGAAAGAATCGTCTGAAAGTCTTCTAAAATACACACAACTGTCATGTTCACTTCTAGAGTAACCATGACTAACCATAAATGTGTCAAACAGTTTATACCACTGTCTAGGAGACTGCTTTAGTCCATATAAAGACTTTTTCAAAAAGTATGCAAAATCTTCCTCACCAGGAATAACAAAACCCTCCGGCTAATGCATGTAAATCTGCTCTTCAAGCTCGCCATGTAAAAATGTTGTATTGACGTCAAGTTGTTCAAGCTCTAAGTCATCTCGAGACAATGGCAAGCAACACCCGAATTAGAGCTATGCTTCACGATTGGTGGGAATACTTCGTTGAAGTCCACACCCTCTTTTTGGCTATAACCCTTTGCTACTAACCGAGCTACTACTAACCGAGCTTTATACCTTGCATCTTCCACATTTGGAATTTCAGTCTTCCTTTTGAAAATCCATTTGCAGCCAACAATCCTCTTACCCATTGGCGGTTTTACCAACTCCCAAGTTTGATTCTTCTGAAGGGACTCCATTTTCTCTTGCAAATCCATTTGCAGCCTAAATCCTCTTACCCATTGGCGGTTTTACCAACTCTCAAGTTTGATTCTTCTGAAGAAACTTTGTTTCCTCTTGCAAAGCAGCAGTCCACTATGCAGAATTATGACCTGAAATAGCCTCCTGATATGTAGAAGGCTCATGAAACTCAACAGCATCTGTCACTGACATAGCATAAGCCACAATGTTTGCATACGCCGCGTACTTCTGATGTGGTCTACTTTTCATATTCGGTCTATCTTTTGCAATATTGTATTGTTGCTGTGGTGGCAAAACAGGATTGAACCTAAATCAATCCGCCCACGGACCGAGATTATCAAACAAATAATAAGGAAAGAAACAACCACAAGAACGATAGCAATCACACAACACATAATATACGTGATTCGACAAACTGTGCCTACGTCCACAGGCTCACTCTTTCACTATATGATCAAGAAGAAGAAAGGAGAATTACAATGTTTTTCTTAGACTTAGAAAAACTGATCTGAGATGGATAATACAATTTTCACGTTGTAGGGGCTAAGTTACAATCCTTAGATTATATATAAGAGCAGAGAAAATTAGGTCAAAAAACCTAATATGTGCGCCTCAGCCATCCTCCGTCCGGACAGAGTTAGTCACCGTCCGGACGCCACCTTCCGAATGAACCTTGTCTCGCCACGGCCGTCCAGACGGCCTTGGCCCCCGTCCAAACGGAGATTCTGCAGAGCAATACACCCGTCTCAGTTGTTCACTGTTCGTTCGGCACTTGGCCCCTGTCCGAACGAAAACTGCAGGCTCTAGAACTCCCCCTCTGTTTGATAGCATCCGGACGATCATCACCCCCGTCCAGACGGAATCCCTAATTTTGTCTTCATACTCAACAAAAACATTCTCTCTACCATAATGATGAACATCCTCTTTTGTGTCACCACTGCCTTCCTGAACCATATTTGAACCCTGACATTCAAGTTCCACCTGCTTAACAATGTCGTTATCACTGTCTTTTTCACCAGTGTGTGTACTTTCCTGAAGCATAGATTTCTCATTAAAAGTTACATCCCTACTGATACGGAATTTAGGAAACTTAGGATCAGTAAGTCACAATTTATAACCCTCAACTCCAGATCCATAGCCTAAAAAAATACCTTTATTAGCTATGGGTTCAAGTTTTCCCTCATTAACATGTGCATAAGCAGGACAACTAAAAATTCTCAAATTTGGAAAATCAACCGGAGTACCAGACCATACCTCTTCAGGAACTTCGTACTCAATAGCAATGGATGGAGAAAAATTTACCAAGTAACACGTTGTAGAAATGGCTTCAGCCCAGAACTCTTTACCCAAACCAGCATTAGACAACATGCATTTGTCCTCTAACAAAGTCATGTTCATCCGTTCAGTCATCCCATTCTGTTGAGGCGTCTTCCTCATTGTGTGATGTCTCACAATACCCTCATTCTTACAGAACTGCTCAAATTTCGTTCAACAAAATTCTAAGCCATTGTCAGTTCTCAGCCTCTTAATTTTCTTCCCTCTGCTTCTCAATCATGACTTCAAACTGTTTAAAGGTTGTAAAAATTTCACTTTTGTTTTTCAACATATAAATCCAAACTTTTCTAGAAAAGTCATCAATAAAGTTGACAAAATATTGAGAACTTCTCTTGGACTTAACCTGTGAGGGATTCCAAACATCAGAATGAATGTAGTCTATCGTACCTTCTGTATGCTGGATAGTTGTACTAAACTTGACCCTGCACTTCTTCCCATAGACACAATGCTCGCAAAAATTCAACTTCCAAGTCTTCTGACAACTAAGCAAACCCTGTTTGCTCAAGACTGCCATCCCCCTTACTCATATGCCCAAGCCGCATATGTCATAATCGAGTCATCTCTGACACAGGAACTATAGATGAAGAAACTGTTGTTGTACTGTCCAAAACTATACTGTCGTGTAGCACATAGAGGCTACCTGACTTCTTGCCTTTCATCAATACAAGAGCACCCCTTGAGACCCTCATAACTCCACCTTCAGCGGTGTACTTGCAACCATTAGAGTCAAGATTACCCAAAAGGATCAAATTTTCTTCAAATTTGGTACATGCCGAACATCAAACAAAATCCTCATAATTACGTCGTCCATTCTGATTTGAATAGTTCTAATTCCAATAGTTTTACAGGGTATATTATTCTCCATCAAAACTGTGCCACCATTGACTGACATATAGGTTAAAAATCAATCTTGATTCGAACACATGTGGTAAGAACATCCAGAATTCATAATCCACTTCTTTTCAGAAGACATCCCCTGCACTAACTGACAGAACATTCTCTGCACCATCAGAGTTTTCAGCAACACCAATAACTTTTACATCCTCTTTCTTACCCTTTTTCTCTTTATCTTTGAGTTTAGGACACTCAAACTTGTAATGCTTCGCATCAATATTTTTCAAGTCTAAAATAGTTTTATTAAAATCATCAAGATGATCCTGAACAGATGTACATTCTTTCATCAGAAACATGTATAGATGTTGTTTGAGATACAATTTGTTCGTGAAGGATTTGGACATATAGATACTCTCAAGTTTTAACCAAATTCTGGCAGTGGAAATCTCCTCAACATCTCGCAAAACATCATCAGCAAAACTTAACTGGATCGCGCTGAGAGTCTTGTTATCCAGATCATCCTTCTCTACCGCCGTCAATCTCTCTGCCAGTTTATCCTTACCGAGCAGTGCTTTGTGTTATCCTTGTTGAACCAATAACGCACGCATCTTCACCCTCCATAGACTGAAACTGTTGCTTTGTGCATCGAATTTCTCAACTTCGTATTTAGTCGACATGATAATTTGAAACGATCATCAAAAGCTCTGATACCAATTTATTATGACTAAATCGACAAACGAGAAACAAAGATCAAGCAATCACACAAGGCACAAGAGATTTATGTGGCTCAGTTAATCAACTTGCATCCACGGGCAAGAGCGGTAGGGAGTTTCACTATCAAAGAGAGAGAGAGAAATATAGTACAAAAGTTTTAGAACTATTCTCAAAACTCATAATTGAACAAGAACGGCACTTAGGGTTATTAAACCCGCATCAGCAAATTAGCGTCTTCCATCCAAACGGAATTAAACCCTGTCCGGACGCCATACACCCGAGAGCATGCACAGTCTCTGCCTAAAACCGTCCAAACGGGCATGACCACCATCAGGACACTGAGCACCAAAAACCTTGAAATCCAAAGTCATCTCAACAATATTGTGAATATATTTTTTGCTAAGTATGTATTGTAAATAATATTGGTAGAGAAGCTAAGATATTTGATTATGTTGTTGTTGTTGGTGGTGGTGTTGTTGTTGTTGTTATTATTATTATTATTAAATGATTTACTTATCAAAAAAATTTATTATTATTGAATGACTACAATTATTTTTAGTTGGTCTAACACGTGACACGTTAAGTATAATTTTTAAAAAAATTACAACATATTTTCTTAGTTTTAAAAATTAATTTTAAGAAAATGACCCCAAAGTTTTACAACTCGCTAAACCGCCTAAATTGCAAGTTGAAATCACTAAAAAACTTCACCCAACCTGTTGGTTTTGACTGTTGGCGGCGGGTTGAAAAAAATTTCATCCGCTAAAGATGGGTTTGTTGAAAATTTCCTCTCAACCCATACCAACCCAACCCGTGCACACCCCTATCTTTTACTGCATAATTTTGTCTCCGGGTGAACAAATCTAACAATCTACAAAAGCAATATATTACCTGCCATGAATCATAGGCTGCATTGAGAATAAATAGAGGGGTTTTAACATTGGCAATTAAGTTCTCAGGGAAGAAGCACTGTAAAAAGAAAAATTATACAAAAACTCAAGATGAGAGTAAGAATAATGGGATAAGACAGAATCTTCTATTTCCTTCTTTGATTAAATCCTACATATGCCAAGAAAAACTCAAGGGAAGGGACTCACTGAAGTCGGATCGAGACGGCTGGTACAAGTGCTAGGCAAATTCTTTTGAACCCCCTGTTGTAAATAAAGCATATTTCCATTGAGAGAGAATGTAAAAGATGTCAGATGACCATGCTCAGAGAATTTTTCAGGAAACTGGAACTAATAAGAGCTAGTTACTTGACAGGTATGTGTGTGACTTCTAAATTGGTTGAGCCATACATCAAGTTTTTCGATTTCCAACAAAAATAAAATAAAATTCTATTGCATGACCCACTTAAAAAGATGTTACAACATACTTCAAAATGCCCTTTTGACTTTCTTTTTCCTCCATATTTTTTGCTTTATTGTGGCCTGCATAATTTTGGTTATCGTGATGGATTAAACCACTTAACTACATCCTCTTAATGATCTATGTCAAAACACCAAACTGGATGTAATTCACATCAAGTAGCTGGGGAAACATTTAGATAGATAATGTTATTATTTTACACAAACAAAATAATATTCCAACTTTAAGATTCCCACTTTCATTTACCAACTAGAGGCAGCTTATGCATCGTTTGAAACTTAAAGGTTGCAATGAATGAGTAATACTAGGGTAATCATATTTGGCTACCACATTTGGATACCATTTGATGTGGAGCCTTATACAGCACTAACGAAATAATCTGGTGGGCCCCAGATAGCACGTGTAATTGGTGCATGTAAGGTGTCACATCAGATGGTACCCAAATGTAGTCACCTTGTAGTATTGTAATGAATTACTACAACTAAACTTGATTATTTATGTTGTTGAATCACATAAACTGATAAAAGTTAAAGTTCATAGCATAATCTTCCAGTCGCTCAGTAACTAGTGTGTAACTCGTTTGCATGCAGAAGATGATTTATGTGTGGATAATATGGACAATGGAAAGACAAAAGGGAAAATCAGTTAAGTACCTGCAGGCTAACAATGCCTTGGAAAAGATTTCTGAGGGTGTGCCCACCAGACACATCAACCCTGCAATACCAGAAAGGTACACCGTAAAAACATTGAAGCACCGACAAAGTGACAATTAAGCTTAGGAGGATATACAAGCTATGTTTTACGAGATACAATCACATTTCTCAAGTTTTAGTAATTACGCATCCAGGAATAATCCAGCATCACTCAGACACTTCACTTTAGTAGTTCTTGGGAATAAATCTCGAAATTCATCACAGTGTAATATGGAGGCCAGACCCCCAGCAGAGCACCCAGACAAAAGAGCCTGAAACAGAATGAGTGCATATTATCACAAGAAGAAACAAAAAAGTGAAGGAATAAATAATCTGGTAAAACTAAAACCTGGTTTGCATAGCGCATTCCCTTTGACATTAAATCTTCCACGGAAGCTGACCATATGCGTTGTCCTCGAAATTCCAGTTGTGCAGCCTAGGGAAAAAAAATCAATATTCTTATAGAAGTGTGCACAAACTATTTGTTAAAACTAAGGCTTGACTCAAACAGGTGCCTGCAGGACTATAAACCAATGGAGTTGAACCAAGTAGTGGTTCGCTCAAACTTATAATAGAAGGTTAAAAAACCTCAATATGCTTCTCAATTTAACTCATTTATCTTAAGAGCAATCTCAAGAAATCTTCTAAGTAATCCAATCTCGATCTAAGCTCGAATAGCTTTTCTTTTTCTTTTTTTTCTTTTTTTTCTTTTTTTTCTTTTTTTTCTTTTTTTGTGTTGTGTGCCACTAGCTTATCAAAATGAGTTCAAGTCAAGTTCAAAACATTAAGCTTGGGTCCTATGCTTAATAAGTTGAACTTGATCAAACCTCTAACCAAGCCTATCACAAGCCAAACTCAAGTTTCTTGGTTCATGTTACAACCTAGGTGCATGATCAAATTCAAAGTTATTCAACCAATATATATAACTGATTGTGAGTTGACCTTAAAAATAAGTGGAAAATCTATTCAAAAACATTCGATAAGTGCAGTGAAAAAACAAAAATAATTAAAATATTTTTTTATGTGTAGCAGAATGGGATAATGTCATCCGGTTGCTATTTTAGATCTAGGTAATCGCAAGTAATTAAAAAAACAATCAACCACTCAATAAAAAGAGGTTCACAATTTTTTTACGTAGAAAACCTCATCTTGGGTAAAAATCACGAGACCAGTCCAGTCCAGTTAAATCAAGCACTATACTGTTGAACAGTTACAAAAATCAATTTACAGACTCTTCTTGAATGCACAGCCCAGACAACTTAAGTTGAACTTGTCGAATCCACGTGCATCGTTCCATGATCACCATAACATTGAATTCACAATACTGCAACAGCGCATTAAATCCACAACGCTTCACACCGACGGAATCCACTGAGGTAACCTTAGGAATCCACCGAGGTAACCTTAGGAATCCACCAAAGGCCGAATATGTTTAATTGATTTGAGCTATAAAAACTTGAGAGAATTTGTCTTTGATGTATATAACTTGAAACCAAGAACTTCTTATGTATTCTTTTAAGTCTCGAGCTCTGAGTGCTTCTCATATATATGGACTTGGAAGCAAAAACATCCCAGAAGATGTTCACACAAAGCGTGACTGTTGGGTGACCGCTCTAGCGACCAGGGATCCGCTCGAGCGAAGACATGGCAAAGAGTTGCTTCGTTTTGGCTCTGAACCTGTTTGTTGAGTAGTACCTTGAGACTTCAGGATCTTATACCAAACCTAGAGGCTCTAGCCAACTATAACTCTTAAGAATTTTACAACGAAACAACTTCTTTCAAAAAAATGTTCTAAAACAAAGAACTTCCTAATAAAAGGCTTGAACCCTAAACACCAAAGGATTGCCAAACTAAATGAGGACTCCAAGTCCTAACAAGCAGTTTATCATATCCTATTATAGTTTATAACATTACCAGAACATTTACACAAAGATCACTTCCATGATATGGCACCCATCATGAAAATCGAGAAAATAGGCCTTTGGGGTTGATTCTGTAAGACATTATCACCAAAATGCCTATTGACACCAAAATACTTAGAAGTTTTCCATCATTGCTGAGGCAAATGTAGATAGGGCATTACTTGACCTGTAATTAGTTGTCCATACAGGTACCAGCCTCCTAATTATGATACACACAAATTACAGGTGGCGGAAGAAGTTGGAGAAAGAATCCTAATTAGTACCATTGGGAACAACTTGACAAAGTTTAACACTTTCACGCAATTTTGTCAGGAGGAGGTGGATAAAATTTTAGTTTGAAAGGCCAAGATCATCGAGAAAAAAATAATCATATTTTCCAAGAAGTGAGCTGGAAAACCCAAGTTATGTGTTCCAAGCAATAAATGTCAAGCAACTTGTGCAAGTAGACCTGTAAAGTAAGCCCCTGCAATTTCAACTGGTTATGACCCATGGACAGTGTTGTATGATAATAGAACTCGATTGGCAGGCACACTATACAATATAAATGGGTATATGCTAGACTCAGAAATATTACATTCTCCACTTTCGCAATCACCTTAGTTACATTATATCTAAAGAAACTGGCAATGTCGAATGAGTTTTTTGGTAGAGAAATATTTCCTATAAATCTCATGCATTTATGCACCATGTGGCAATCAAAAGACACAGGACGAAATGAAGTAACCGCCAGCCCCCAACACCTCATAAAGACAGTTCTTTGGGTTAGGCCTCGGTTGTAAATTCCCAGTTTGAATTCCTTCTCATTCAATCCTTTTGCAGCAAAATAGAGCATCAATATTGGCCATATAAGGAACCTGGAAGAATACCACATAATCCCACCAACCTTATCTTCGCTATCCCCTGCAAAGGACGCGCCATCACAATAGCGGAGCTTTACTCTATTCCAGTTGAAAAAATCTGCAGATAGTATCAGACCATGAGTAAACAAAATGCTGTCACACCACACACAATTCTGAACTCACCTAAAAGGGGGTGGAGTGAAAGAGAGACGAAGAACGAAGTAGGGAGCTGTGTTCATAAATATATCAAGTTGTATTTTGTGATTGAGAACAAACCTGGATTTTCTTCAGCCTTGTTGCTAAGTATTCCTGTAAATGGTAACAGTTTTTCCATGAAAGTTGATGATCCACGCCGAGTCTTTTTCCGGTAAACACAATTTCTTATGGTATTACACCATCCTCCACCCTGTCACAAGATGCCTCACAAAGTTAGGTTCTCAATCAAAACCAACTTTATATATTTCTCTTTTGGAATTCAAAATATAGACCTGTAATTTCAAAGAGAGTAAAATAAGATAACAGACATTAAATATAAAATACTTTAAAATATATCTTTGTATCCTTATTGCTAATAAAGAAAAGTTTAAAAAAGATGTTGTGAAACCATTGAATTCAATGATCAAAATCATATCATATTAAACAAGATTTGTTTCACTAAAAAATAATAATAATAATTTATGAAAAGTGAGATTTTTATCTTAAACATCCTAAACAGATTTATTTTGACATTTTTTTTACCTAAAAGACGATTAAGAAAAAGAGTTAAGAATTTATCGAAACTGTCTAGTTATGATTAAATCCTCTTATCAACAAATGAGTAACAAATTATGCATATTTATTTCTTATTTTCACAATAAATATACTAAGTTGTATTAAGGCATTTTCAAAAAAAGAAGAAGTGGCAAATAAGGGGTTCAAAATTTGTTGAATCTAATAATTTTAAGAATTACATGAATCGTAAATAGTGAATTGACTCATGAATCGAATCGTGAATCATAAGATTCATCATGATTCTATTACAAAATAGATTCACTCATAGATTCGTATCGACTTATATATGAATCGCGAATCGAATCGTGAACTGAATCGTGAATCGTAAGATTCTGATAACTATGATACCGATACCATCGTAACAAATTCACAACATATATGACGTGATAACTTGTATTGCATTTGCAATATCAAATCGGATGCTACCGCAACTGCGATGAGTCCACCAAGTTGTCACAGACACAGGCATGACTTTAAACCATGCCAGCAAATGTGACCTCACACATGGATTGAAGAGCATGTAGCATACTATAACAACAGCACACCTATGGCCATATTCATAATATCCCTTTCGCAAGACCCACACAAAAATTATCAACAAAACTACCATATTTATTAATCCTAGCAACAAAAACTATGTGCTCCTATAATGAAGATCAATATTATATCAAAAACCTTTGATAAGATACTAGCCAGTACCTGCAGGAATGAAGTCGCAAGAACAGTATCTATGGAATCCTTGAATCTCATAGGAAAAACAACAGTAACCTTTTCTGCCTGCCATAAGCAATCACAGTATGTTAGTAAGCTCTCTTCTACAGACATCAACACAACACGATGAAAAGACGCATAGATGATACTGAAATCACACATGCTCAGCAATTACTTACAACCTCTATTGAAAACTACCGTAAATGTAATTTGTCTACAAAGGATTTATAAGCTACGAAGAAGAAGAAGATAAATTAAGTATAGATAGCAAGATACGTAAAAAGAAGCAGAACCTAGCACAATCGATATGTATCCAGAGTGTGGCTACTTCTTTCAGCAAATAAATGCATCAAGAATTATATCAATTAAGTAAATTTATTTTTATTTGAACAGATTTAATTGCCAACAAAATGTTTACCTGAGGAACAAGGAAAAAAGACTCCATAGGCCGATGCACAAGGGCAACAAGCCGATATATATCCGGAGCAACAGTCCTTGAAGCAAGATGTTTTAGAAATATTCTTAAAGGGGCACCCATTACTACCTCCCTCACAGAGGCAATCTTTACCAAAAGCGTATTTTTGTACTCTGCAAAAGACAAATAACTAGAACTGTCAAGGGTGGCACCATTAACATGGTAAGGAACGCATCCAAAACTCTGACAACAAAGGAAAAAAATGAAAGCGGAATGCAAATGTTTAGAAAGTTTTTACCGTAGAAGGAAAATCTTTTAAAGTTTTTTACAAGATAAAAAAAAAAACTAAAAGATTTAACTTAGCTAAAAAACTAGGAACTACGAATACGGACCCGACATGGATATGACATGACACAGACATACCGACATTGCAACTTTATAAAACCTCAGGCATGACACTGCAGTTACATGGCAACAAATAAATGTGTTCCTAAGTTTATTGAATATGTGAATACGCAACTATTTCTTTATTTTCATCATTACAAGTACGATAAAATTGTATTATATCAACATAGTAAGAAATTCTATTTCACATCTTACATATCCTAAAATCTATTGGAAGTTTTGGGATTGAGTTATAAACTAAAAAAAGTTCAAACTTACACCCTCTTCCCATCCCCTACCACCATACTAGTGTACCCCACAATTTTACCTCACACCAGTATAACCCTTTCCAAAGACCAACTCTATGAGGTATTGATACCTCCAAAGAGGAGCAATTCCCTCAACTATATCCATATTTCAATGCTAACTCCCTCCTTCACTCTCCCTTCCACAAACCTCCAAAACCTCTTTCCAAAAACTTAATTAAAACTTTCCAACCTCCTAATACACAAACCCCCTTTTCCTAATGGGGGTAGCAAACTAAATCTCAATTGTACCATCTGGTACTCAAATCACTCCTATATTCCCCACCCCACCGCCAATGCGCGCGCGCACACACACTATATAGTTCCATTAGAATTAGGAGAACCAACCGCCAATAACTACTCATGAATCTTGAATTAGAGAGTGAGATTTTACGAATTTGTGTGAAGCTTTCTGCATCTTATGTGATGCCTTGTGTACGACCTTACTCATAATTCTTAGGGGTACTAAGTGGGATTCGAGAGTTTCTTTCTTCTTTTTCTCTCGTCACAGCCTTAAAATGGGCCCCTTGTCAACCCCGAAAACCAAAGTCAATCAAGCCCAAATCATCCCCAACCCCTTGACCAGTAAATCCACACCATAATACCTTAAAAAAGCTTGCTGTTAAGAGAACTCTTCTGCTGCTAATTCCAAATATCCCTCTACCTGCAACTTCAGAAAATCAAGCCAATACAAATATTTTGAATCTAGAAACCCTAGAAGCCTATATCCATCTTGTTAAGCCCTAACACTAGAATCTTTCCACAAATCCCACCAGAACTCCTATTTTAAGCAGCCTTAACGCCCAAGTTTCCTAATCTTTCCTACATCACCAAGATATCTACGATGTGCCACTTTCCTACTTAGACAATTGATGAAAAATAAAGAGAAAATTTATAATAAAAAAATCACCTGATATGTATGCAAGTACATGGATATCATCAGATCCATAGGTAAACAACCCGGAGGCTTTTAAAAACGAAAGGAGTTCCTATTAGACTATGATGTACAACAAGTGTGGGTACACTCTCTCCCACTGGTAATGAACCCAAAACTAATGTATGGCAGTAACGAAGCCCTCTAGTTTTAGGGATTAAATGAATAATTCATGTGACCAAAGGCTGGTAAAATATATAGGGTTTCCGGTATGTATGTGGTAATGAAAGGGTTGGGTTTTGCAGATGAAAGGATGAGATTTCAGGTGCTGTTCCGGCCCTGTGAACTGCAGCAGGGGAAAAGTGGCAAAGCCGGTTTGTGTTATTTTCATGTGCTATCACTCTGCTGGTTTTGAGTTATTTTCATGCGCTATCACTGTATGTTGGTTGAGAGGTGAGAAATAACAATCAGATTTGGTTCAAGGAATTTAAATATTAAACATAGACAGGAGAAAGAACAAGAAGAATCTAGGTATCACATCTGAGGTTAAAATTGTGTAAACACAATATCAGAGCAATCCAAGATCTTCATTAAATATGCTTAAACTAATTTACATCAAAATTGAAGCATTACATGACTTCCATATACACTGGAACCTCGAAGCTCCAACATAAACTATAACTTCCTGAATAGGATACTAAACTTTCTTTTAAGATAAAGCAAAATAGGCTTTTGATTTTGATAGCTATCTAAAACCTTCTCAAAATATAGTTGGAGACCCACCAGCATATCTGGACCTAATATGACCTATAAGGAACACCTACAACCCCTTGTTCAGAACTTCTGAAAATATACAAATACTTCTCACCTATGAAGCCCAATAAATCAGAAAACTAATCTGATATTTTATTGAGCTAAAAATAAACATTCAATCAAAAAAAAAAATTAACATGAACGAAGACTTTACTAGCACCAAAATGTGATTACGAAGGTCCCAAGTGGGTCCGGCTTAAAACTAATCAACTTCAAACTTTG
>JAUTBS010034157.1:0-14080 GCA_032361285.1 Aequorea victoria
ATTGAATTCATCCGGACCTAATGCACAGTGTAGGAAGTTCATGGCCTTGGCATTGATTTGGAGCATTCTCCAATCAGTCTCATTATAGTCACTTTCGGCCTTAGGTGTGGTGGTTCCATCTATGGTGGTGGTAGAAACTAATGGTCCATTCATAATGAATCTCCAAGCACTCATGTCTTGGGATTGGACAAAATATGTCATACGAGTCTTCCAAAACGTGAAGTGTGTGCCGTTGAACAAAGGCGGTCTATAAGCATTTTGACCTTCGGGCAAAATACAAGAAGTGCTAGTATTTATGTTTGCCATAGATCTTTTTTCTACAGGTTGTTAAGCCTAAGAATAGTAGAGCCTTGTTTTGATACCAATTGTTAACCCAGATGTGAAACCTAGAGGGGGTGAATAGGTTTACTAACAAACGTGGTAAATTTTAATCTCTTTTTAGTCTTAGTTAAAATCTAGATGCGGAAGCGATATAAAACAATCTAAGGTGTGTGTGCACCAATATAAACAATCAAAAAATGCAAAGAAGTAAAGAGATAAATGAAAGAAACAAGCAAACCACAATACACGAGGTTTATAGTGGTTCGGCCAAATTCCGGCCTATGTCCACTCTCTCAAGCGCACTTGAGTTTTCACTAGGGGGAAGTACTTACAGGTGCACTCCAAACCTGATACAAAGGATTTGCAGGCTATCCTCCGACCTAGAAGATTTGTAGGCTATCTTACAATCTTCAATTGTTGAGGCCAATCGATGCCTATTCTTCGGTTATTGGTGAAGCAGAACCACCTTCTTCCTTGAGGCGAAGAGAAGCCACCAATTCCCGTTGAAGAGAAATTGTTGAGGCAAGAAGTAGCCCGGCTCTTGCAAAGTAGTGACAGAAGCTTTTGTCCTCCTTGTGAGGTGATAATACAATTCAAAAAGCTCACTACAAATTTTTCTCTTTCTCTCTAAAAGATTTACAATGGATAAGCAATAAAAGAGAGGAGTAAAAATTCCCAAATCTGGTATATCAACCAGAAACAAAAAAGCTCAAAGATGAGAAAATAAGTTATGAGCAGGAGGTTAGGGTTTTGATTGTTAGAATGATGTGTATGATCTTTGCACTTGTTCTTCCTTACTTCTCTTCTTCAAACAAAGCTCCTTATATAGCCTCTCTAAGGCATATGACCGTTGGGGGTTTAATATGGAAGATCCCATATTAAAAAGATCCGTTGCAGAACAGAAAATTCAAAATTCCCGAGCAAAGTGTCGAACTTTTTCTCTAAAGGGTCGAACTTTTTATTGAACAGAGGAAAAGTGTCGACCTTTTTGTGAAAAGGATCAAAATTTTTGTTGCGTTGAGGAGAGAAAGAAGACTCAGCATAAAAGTATTGACCTTTTTGAGAAAGGGTCAAACTTTTTGATGATCAAGGAGAAAGGGTCGACCTTTTTGTGAAAAGGGTCGAACTTTTTGTTGCGTTGAGGAGAGAGAGAAGACTCAGCATAAAAGTGTCGACCTTTTTGAGAAATGGTCGAACTTTTTGACTGCCAATTTTTTCAATCTTCAAACGATCATATCTCCTTTGTCCGAACTCCAAATTGAGAAAATATTATATGCAATTTGAAGCCCTGGAAGTCTTATTTCCAATGGTGCAAGAATCACCTCGAAATTCTTTGTGTATCAAAAGTTATGATCAAATTACTGAAGATATGTCAGCTTGAACTTTGATCTCCTCTTGCTATCATCAATCCTTTGATCTTTTAAGGTTCTTGGACTTGAGCTTAGACTTAAATAGATTTAATCCTGAGATAAATCACTCAAACACAAGAGAATATTAGCAACAACAAATCAATATGTTGTTATAATCAAAATCAAAACAAAGGCTTGATTGAAAAGAGCCTTTAGGCTAACACAATCTAAAGCAATCATCAAAATAAAATACAATCTTATAGGGTTATTGTCCTAAAAGAAAGGTTCTAAGAGACAATATGCGATAAAAGATGGGGCTGGTAGTCTATAATCAGGTACCTTCTAAATAGAGTCCAGAATATACCTCCCCAACCAAGAGTACAAGACAACAGTCAAACAACACACAATAATTGTTTTTGTCGTATCCAAAGGGGCATACAGCCAGAACGCTTTCCTGTCTCCTCAACATATCATCGAGACAGTAAACTACCAGTGTATCGAGTAGGCTAAAGTTTGTCTTATTTCATTTTTTTCATTTTTTGTGTAGAAAAGTAACCTTTGAAAATGGAAGAAATGAGAAAGAAAATGATACAATGCAAATGTGAATACTAATAAAAATTTAAGACAACAACATTGAAGTGCTTTCTAGTTTAGCTCGCTTTCTTAAGTAAGTTCACAGCGGAGTCGCCACTATGACGAACTCTCTCAAAAAATGCACAGCTTTTTTTAGGTAAAAATTCTCTTTTGGGTTTTATTTTAGAAAAATAATAGGTTTTATATTTTGAAAAGAGAACCCCCCAAATGCATCATTGTTAAATGCCGCACAATTAGAGTCGGCATTTGATTTTTAATGATAAACCAGGAAAATAAAAAATCTTCAAGGTACTAGTCCGTCATCACCAGAGATAATGACTCAGGAGTTAAGGTACGAGAAAGAAAGGTGTTCGACAACCCTCTTGCCCGACCAAAGGTCGGTCTCTACTAATCACTTCTTTGTTATTGTCTTAAATTATTTAATAGTAACATATACATGATGGGATTAAAGAGAGATCAATTAAAACCAAATAATGAAATAAAAAGCCCAACCTAACACTAAAAGTTTTTCTAGACATGCTCGCATTTAACCACATGGAAAAAAGGGAGATGACATCCCAAACAACATATGAGATATAGGAAAATGATCACAACAGAAGCATGCTGATTGCAGAAAGATCACAGAAATACTCACTGGAAAACCAATTGGGACTAAGGGAGGTGGCGCACGCCACTGGTCAACATAGCGTACTCCACTATTACAGAGTGTGTGCGTCACATTTGAGGACCAAAAGGAGCTACTATTTTGATGAAAATATAGTGTACATGTGCAAAATATATTACAATAGGAAGAAACATGGGATGAGAATCTTCAAACAATCATTTCTCATAAGATAAACTAAAATCCTATCCTATGTTTTATGCATTTGGTATTGATCATTGGGAAACATGGAATACTGAAAACAGAAATGGTATGCATTCTCAAAATAGAAAGAAAAAGTGAGTGACATGATAGATTAAGCGAGGCTTACTGCCAAAATGGCTTGCACAATGCCCAAGTTGGCGTGCGCCACATTGTGACATGGCTTGTGCCACTTGAAGATGCGTTATATGGTAGGCCCCGAAGATTTCCTATTTTCACAAAAATCGTGTTGTATGTGTAGGTGGTACTCGAAATGAAAATAGAGACAGGAAGAATCAGCAAAATAGTGACCTCCCTTTATTGGGAAAACAATAAAAATATACTTACTAAAAATGATGATGAATGTAGAATCTCGGGCAATGCACAATTCCTAAAGGACTCTCCGTACAATATTGAATCTTCATAAATTGGCTAGGGTAGAGAATTTGGGCGGCGTATCGGGTGGCTAAGTGTTGGATGAGTTGGTATTTCAATAGAGTATCAACATTTCGAGATCCTTTTCCAAAATGGCTGAGGTATGCCAGTATTTATAGAAATTTGGGCGTAGCAGTTGACCAATGGCACGTTGACACGTGAAGGGAATAAAATGTTTCAGAAGAGGTGGCGTGCGCTACCTTTGGTGTGGCGTATTCCATATAGTACGCAGCGAGTGTCTGGTTCCAGGTGGCGCGTGCCAGTTTGACATGGTGTTGTTATGATTTTGAAAAAGTGATGGCGCGCGCCTAGTTCAGAAAGGTGGCACATTTGTACGAACAAGGTGGCATGCACTGCTTAGAGGTGGCGTGCGCCAAGTTGAAAGGTTGCAACAAGGGTATTTTGGGTATTTTTTAGGTATTTTAGGTGTTTTGGAGTGTATTGCGGTATTTTCTTGACTCTTATGATCGTACAAAGTTCTTTGTCACACAAGTTTGTGCATGTAATTATCATTGGTGATGGACCAGATAAGCCTAATGCACGACTTAGTCAAAATTACAGTGTCTACAGTCTCATGCTTGTGAAATCTAGCTGGTCCCAAATTAGGTCGAGTCTCTTCTCCCTGGACTTGACATAGTACGTGGACCCATCCTTGTTTGAAGACAAGAATAGCAATGAAAGATCTTAGGGAGACCGAGGTTAACACCATACTGACGGTTCAGCTCTTCCGCACTGTTAATGATACGCATGATATTGATTGACATTTGGGAGGAGCTTAGCCAAAGCACCGTCAGCGCCTTCCTGAAGAGAGGGTCAAGGTGGAATCAAACTCCCCCTTCAATGATTGAGACAATAGGAAATGGGCATTCTCTATTTTGAGTAGCATGAAGTTCTTTCTTGCCACTTGGATCAAAGAGCCTGATCACTGAGCCTGAGGGTGACATTGTTGGAATGTTGTACGCCCTCCTAAAGTTGGCTAAGGATTGGGGGTTGACACACAAATAGCAAAACTTCCCATTAATTGTTTTTGGCCTACTAACCTACAAGGACGAGATACCTTAAGAATTTCCTAGAATAGGAAGAACAACTATGACGACAAGAGGGACACTAGAATAGGGCCGAAGCCGCCCTAGAATAGGGAGGGACGTCTACAACACTAAGGAATGTGAAAACTAAAGATCCAAAACCCACAAGAAGCAAATTGACAAACAAAAACCCCAGAGCTTGAGCCTCAAAAAGGTGGAAAGATAAAGATGAGAAAGAAAGACTTATGAGAACATAACAAAAATCCATGGTAACGGTGACACAAGAGAAGACGACAGAGGTGACGATGAAGAAGTTGGATGACAACGAAGGTTGATGAAGAAGAAGCGATGATGATAAAAAAAAAATAGGAAACCTCTTTCAGAAAACTCATTTGGCTCTTAGTGTTTGCAAATGAGGCTCTGAGGTCCCATTTTATACAGACTCACAGGCATGCCAGTAGTCATGTCAAAAGACAAAAGGACGAACATGGGCCGAGCAAAGGGCGAACTGGAAAATGACACGTAGTATGAAGTGATGGGTGGCGATGGAAGAACACGAACTCGAAGGGCCAAGAATGAAGATATATAAAGATAATCAATGTGCTAGGAGTCATATCAGGCAACGAAGATATACTGCGACGATTTAGAAAGCAAGCTCTAGTGTCCCTTGACCTATAAGACGGGGGCACGTGGTCTGACAACGACCTACCTTTAATGATAAAAACCAAGCACATGAGAGAGATGATGAGCCCTCTGTCAGGGTTCAGATCCTCAACAGTACTTCAGAGTACAAAAAGGCCAATTAGGGGTTGATACGTGCCCAGATAAGACATTAAAACGACATGTAAACATGCTGGTCAAAACCTCTGGAAATAGGCTGTGCTCCATTACAGGGCTGAACACCTCCCATCCTTCATACCGAAGAATTAGAGCTGGGGGAAGATCAAGTGGGCCGATTTATAATGGATCAACCCCCAAGCCCATAGAACATGGGTTGGGCCATACAGAGATGCACAACCTACAGAAGAGCACAACCAATAAAGATGGACCACCCATATGGTACCTTGACACCATAGAACACGAGCTAAGCCAGAAAGAGTAGGCCGCCCACAAAAGGGCTAGACTCCCACACTGAAGAGCCGAGTGTAGTAGTGCTTATCCAGGCATACAAAGAAAGGAGCACGACCGAGGTCTAGAGAAGAGACTGAGTTAAGTCATGTGGGGAATTAATGTGCATAATTTCCTGCACCATCTCTCACATGCCATTAGGAGAACTATAGGTTCAGACTGAACAGACGGCGCATGCGCCTGACTTAGCTAAAAATGGGGCCAACATGGTTTGCCTACGAGGGCTACCCAGGTCAAACCTCGCCATTTTGGGTTCTATATATAGAAGAGCTCACCAACCTCTTGAGGCATGCCCTTTGTGATATCTCAATTCTAACTTCTGAAACACTATGGTTCTTCATAGCCTCGTTGCTAACTTGATCGTCGGAGAGGGTTTTCGGTAAAGTTCACCCTGCGAGCTAGTTTACCTTATTTTCTTTTACAGCTTAGCCCAGCCATTCTGGACGTGGACAATTTTTGGTGACAGTTCCATCCAATCTTAAATTCATACGGAAACACCTTGTACAAAAACTAAAATAAATTTACTAAAAACAAAATTTTGCTCAAACAACGAACTTTTGCAAATATCCCAATTATAGAACTATGTCTAACTTTGAGTATATTTTATGTTTCAAAATATCTTTAATGCTAAATATTTCTTTCATGAATACTTGTAAGCCTAAGTTTGTTAATTTGGTTTTTCGATGGAGAAAAATGACAACTAATTTACTACGTACGAATTGCTTGAAAAGAGATATGAAGATTGATAAGTATATTTTATACGGTCGGCTAGGGCCAACTGAGTCCATAACCAACTGAAGCTACTACAAACCGAAGCTACAATCGACCATTATTACAACCAACCGAGACCACATCATAAGCCGAACATGTACTCAATCTTAAACCAGTTATAGTGTTCATTTTATAGAGTGTTCGAGAGATGTTCTCGATCAGCCCAAAGCCTGAACACGTACTCAGTCAGTCGGTAACTACAACCAGGTCAAATGTATAATGGTAGTCCCATAACCGATGACTAATTTCTCGCCTATAATGACTCTGATAACCATTTTATCTATAAATTAGGGATTATCCCTCATCACAAATCTCAAGATTTGTGCCCATGAGCTCCTATAAATACTCACCACTTACATTCTCTAAAGGTACACACAAATTCTACTATTCTGGTCGCTGCCAGATCCCACTGAAAACTCCAGCTCAATGAGTTTTAGGAGATGTGCAATGATAGGTATGAGAGCTCATTAATTTATAAGGCCCAAACTAAGGTGTTTTATGATAAGTACATATCTCGTAAGTCCTTCGAGCTACATCTGCGAGTGTGGCTCTTCAATTCAAAATTGTGCCTCTTTCCTGGTAAGCTCTGATCCAGATGGGATGGACCGTTCATTGTTACAAAGAATTGGTGCAGTTGAGATTAAAAATCCAAAGAAGGGGAAATTTATCAAGGTCAACGATCAACAACTTAAACTGTATGTAGGAAAAATTATTGACTAGGAGATAGTCGAGTATGTTGACTTGACGGACCCAACTTATCTGAGTCTTTGAGCTTTATTGACGTTTGGAAAAAGATGATAAACTTAGCTCTTTTTACGATGAAACCCAAGTTTTTCTTTTATTTTAGTTTCTAGCTGTTGAGTTTAAAAAAATGTCCAGACATTTTAAATAGTGTCCGGACGTTTTGAGTAGGAAAAGTCTCTGGAGATGAATTTTTGAACGTTTTCATTAGCGTCCAGATATTTTTGGAGAGAAAAGTTTATGGAGAAGAATGTCGGGACATTTTCCTTTGCGTCCAGACATTTTTCTCAATAATTTTCATGGCGTGATACGTTCGGACGCGCACCACCAGCGTCAGAACGTTTTGAGTTTAGAACCCACTGCCAAATTACGCCTGGACGCACATCACCAGGGCCCGAATGTTCTAACTTGGGAGACTCACTACCGAATAATGTCCAGACGTTTCTCACCAACGTCTGGATGTTTAGAATATAAAAAAAATCTAAAAACATTGGGCAACCGAATGGTCACCCCTTCCTCCTTTCTTTCTTTCTTTCTCTCTCTTATCTCTTTCTCTTCCTTCCTTCTCTCTTCGTTATCTCTTCCTTTTCCCTCTCTCTCACCCTTATCTCTTCTTCTTCCCTCTCATATTTATATCTATCTTCTACATCTTATATATATATTTTCTCTCTCTCCTGTAATCCATCTAACTATGTCATCATTCTCTCCAATTTCTTTTCTTACTCTCTATATCTCTATTTCCACCACCATCATCCTCTTCCACCACTCGGACCAACCGTGAGCTACATGAGTCATTGCTGTCATGCCATCAATGTCTGAATGTTCAATACTTCATCCCATCATCTTCTTCGACGAGTTCTCCGACCGTCTTGTCACTGCCATGTTTTTAGATCTACACTAATCCGGTCTCCATTTTGGGAAAATAATCAGAGGGTCGCATTCGTTTCTTCGTGGGCTACCCACGCACGGTTGCGGAAATCAATTCTGATAATTTCCATATTTTTTGACGGCCTTCATTTTTTTGGTAAGTTTTCCAACGTCCTCCATTTTTCCAGCGAACATTCCGGCGCCCGTTCATTTTTCCGGTGAGATCTCCCTCCCTCTTTTGGTGAGTTCATCTTCTGTTTTCGTTAAACCTTCTCATCACCCTCTTAAGTCAAACTTGTCCTCCTGGTGTCAAACCCTGGCTTCTAAGCAGAGTCGTGTGTCTTCTTCTGATGCCTCCCCACGCCTCTCATCCATCCGCCGAATGGGCAACAAGAAAGTTGCATGTCCTAACCACCTTTTCGGATAACGGCTTTCTTGCCACTGATGACATTGCATGGCGAGGGATTCGTATGTTCGAAGAGCTATCCCTCACTGCCCTCTTCGGCCCTTTTCCACCACCCTACCCCCACATTGTATGCTTATTTTATCAAAACCTACATACTAGTACGGGAGACAAAAGTATTTTGCGCTCCACCATTCACGGTCACTCCGTGGCAATCACATCATATGACATTGTTACTGCCCTTGGCATTGAAGTTACTGATTACTCTTTCATGGCCAATGATGACTATGATTCAAGCTATCACAACCGGTCGGGGTGACATGGGTCATCTCTTTACCTGCCGACGGGACTTAGATCCCTCTTTATGGTTTGTTGATGTGGTCCTCTGGACAAATGTCTTGTTAGCCCCAAGGTTTAAATAAATTGTTTATTGATTTTAATAATAATAAAAAAAGCTTTAATAAGTTAAGATGATCTATCATTTAATATCGTTTTGAATATTTTTTAATACAGGTTTATAAATCAATCAATGTTCAATTGGTTTTAAATGTTTATCTATGGTTAACACTCATGACTGGAGTTGTCCTTGTATTTAACAAGTTTTGAAGTTATTTCAGGTACTAAATCAAGTATTAAGAATCATTAATTTAGTTTCTAAATAAGGCACCATCGATCTCAGAATCAACACAGAAAGTTTTCACGAAGATTTCAAGATTTGAGTCGACCCAAAGTCATGTATGAGTCGACCCAACCATGCACTCTCTCGGCATCTCGTACAAAAACATCCCAAAGGCGACCATGACTTGACCCAAAGTAGTTTGTGAGTCGACCCAACCCTCTGCAGCATCCATGAGTCAAACCAAGAGAACATCTGAGTCAACCCAAAGAGCATACCTCTTAAGACTCTCTCTCTACAGGAACTATGATTCAACCCAAGGCAAGCATGAGCTGAGACGCAAGCAATACAGTCGACCCAAGATGTCAACTCAAAGGCAGAAGCCTCTATGAGTTGACCCAAACTTTACACGAGTCAACCAAGACTGAAGGCATGCTATAGAAGCCGAGACACTATCATTGTGAGTCGACTCACGGGTAAAGAATCCGAATTGTTAAGGACATTGAGTCAACTCAGCCTCACTGTGAGTCGACCTAAGGATGCGATTTTAGCAATTCTGTGCGTGAATCTCGCGTGTTACAGCTGTGATTTCAGAGCAATTAAAGGAACGATTTGGCTTGCAACGGCTATATTGAAGATCATTTTTATATAGATGATTATCAATCATTCCAATATCAGATCACCAAGAACTACTGCGTGAATCAAGCAAAATACTATTGTGATTTTAGAATTTCCAAAGGGGATCTTTGACCTACAACGGATAGTTTTAGAACTAAAAGTTATATAAAGAGTGTTCATTAATTATTCAGCAGATACGAACAG
The DNA here is from genome assembly GCA_032361285.1 of Aequorea victoria. Classification (NCBI taxonomy): domain Eukaryota; kingdom Metazoa; phylum Cnidaria; class Hydrozoa; order Leptothecata; family Aequoreidae; genus Aequorea; species Aequorea victoria. Next base: position 9,914 of record JAUTBS010034157.1, read on the forward strand.
AGACAAGAAAATATAAAGCAACATCTAAAAACATTATCACAATCAATATCAAGCTCCATTTTCAAAATCTGTTCATACTGAGAGAAACTCTAGCTACCACAAAATGTTAGTGCTTTTAGTTTTTCTACTGTGAGTTCTTATTGTAACATCCACTCTTCTGATAGAGTTTTTGAATATTATTTGTACATCAAACTACTACAAGATCATTGTAAAAGTAAGCATGAGTCACCATTGACTGTTCTTTGTGTGTGGTAAAGCACACAAAGGGAATATCACAAGTGCTAGAAGCTTGGATGCTTTGGAATGCATCTTGGTGATTCTTTATAAAAGGTTTGAAGCACACCCGTAAGTGCTTGACGATAGTAAAAAATCTCAAGAAGAGCTTGAGAAGTGAACGTAGGCTGGGATAGCCGAATCACTATAAAATTAACGGTGTCATCTTTCTTTATCTCTTCCTATCTCCATATGTTTGTTCTTATATATATATAGATTTTTCTTAGTTACTTTTAGTTATTTAAATAATTTCTAAACACTAAGAATTTTGAAAAGATCCTATTCACCCCTTTCTAGGGTCACTCTTTATATAACAATTGGTATCAGAGACTCATCTCTTGTTTCTGACTTAACAGTCTAAGAGTATTCTATGACAACCTCTATTGCAACAATCCTCTCTGAGGGCCAATTCACAAACATACCACCTTTTTTCACTAAAATAAACTATAACTACTGGAAAGAAAAAATAAAAATATACATATAAGCAGTAGATTATGAGCTATGGAAAATCACTGTGCATGGTCCTAAAAGGCCTGTCAAAGTGACTGAAAGAATAACTATTCTAAAAGATGAATTAGAATGGGATAAAAATGATATTAGAGAAATGCAACGTAACTCTAGAGCAATGAATCTTCTATACTGTGCATTAGATCCAAATGAATCCAATAGAATATCCATATGTGAAACAAAAAAAAAAAATGGAATAAACTTGAAATAACTCATGAAGACACGAACCAAGTTAAAGACTCTAAAATTAGTATGCTTGTGTATGAATATGAATTATTTAAGAGGCATGGTAATGAAAATATATCTAGTATGTTTACTCGATTTATTTACATTTTCAATTCTTTGAAATCTCAAGGTAAAATTTATACTAACGTTGAAAATGTGAAAAAGATTCCTAGATCTCTGCTAAAAGGTTAGGATGCAAAGGTCACAACAATTCAAGAAGCAAAAGACCTCAATGTGCTCAGTCTTGATGAACTCATGGGGTCATTGATGACACATGAGATTGTTATGAAAGGAAGGTTGGAAGAAGAGGAACCAAAGGCAAGAAGAGGAATGACTCTAAAATGTTCATAACAAGAGTCATCTGACAAAGAAGACTCAAATAATTCCGATGATGAGAATTACAACATAACGCTCCTTAGCCAAAAGTTCAACAAGTTTATTAAAAAGTAAATAAACTTCAAAAGAAGGCCTTTTAAGAAAGATGTTAACAAAGGCGAATCAAGCAAGAATGACACGACGAAGAAGGACCCCCTCATATGTTTCGAATGTAAGAAACCGTGACACTTCAAGGTAGATTTCCCTCTTTTAAAGAAAGAAAAGTCAAAAACATCCAACAAAAGAGCAATAAAAGCCACATGGGATCACTCAAACGAAAGTCAAAAAGAATCAACGTCAAGCGATGAGCATATTGTGAATCTTTGTCTCATGACAAATGAAGATGATGACAGTGAGGATGAGGTATTCTCAAACTCATTTGACTATGATAAACTTCTAAATGCTTTTAATGAATTACATTGTGAATTTGAAAAAATTGAATTGAAAAATAAAAAAGAAAGTTATAAGTCTTTCAAAATAACTTGAAGAATTAAAAGTTTTAAATGAAACTTTAATTTTTGAAAAAGGTACATCTTCACATAGTGATGAAATAACTTTTCTAGAAAAGAAAAATGAATCCTTGAAATTAAAAGCAAATGACCTTTTCGGGATTGTAACAAAGTTTATAAAAGGTGAAGAAAACCTTACCAAACTTTTAAGACAACAAAGATGTGTTTACAATAAGGCCGACATAGGTTATGAAGAATCAAATGATCAAAAGTTTTTAAAATACCTAACAACTTATGAAATACCATGTTGTGAACATTGTGGTAAAAACTAATATTGAAGGTGTGCTTAAAGTCTACTCCACACAATGACAAATGGTTCCTAGATAGTGGGTGCACCCGACACATGATGGGCGACAAAAATAAATTTATTTCAATCACACCAAGGAATAGAGGACCCGTAAGCCTCTATGACAACTCTAAAGGTAAACTTTTCAAAGTTGATACTATTGGTAAGAATTCCTCCCTCTTTATTGAAAATGTCTTTCTTGTAGATAAACTTAAACACAACTTGCTAAGTGTAACGCCTCAAAAATTCAGTTCGTTACAACTTGGTATCAGAACCTAGGTTTAGTGAACCTTAAGCGTGAGTTATGGAGAAGTCTTGCGACCGTTTAGCGAAAATTTCATTTTAAGTCTATATTTTATCACTTATGCGTAAGCTATGAACAAAGAAAAGTTTACGATATGAACTAAGTCAATTAGTTTATATCTTGTAGGATGTATTCTGATTCTCATCTTATGCTAGTAACAAATGAAATCTTAGGACTTCTCAAATATCTTACTTATGAGATGCCCTAATTTTACCCAGACTTAATGGCGGGAAGAGGGAGGCGGAGCCTTAACAGCGAGGCTGAGCCCAATCAGCCCTCTGATGTACAAGGATTAGCACAAGTTATGCGACAGCTAGCCGCAGCTATAAATCGAATGCCAGTTTGTGCCCAAAAAGGCCGAGCTTGGCTTCTGGCAGAATTCCGGAAGCAAAGAGCTCTGGTATTTAGAGGAGAGACTGACCCTCGGGTAGTAGAAAACTGGATCCGAATGATCAAGAAGATGCTTGATACAATGGATATATAAAAAGATGGAGATAAGATCGCTCTAGCTGTCTATCAGCTGGAGGAAGAAGATGACCATTGGTGGTCAATGGAAAAAGAGAATCAGGATATGATCACCCTCACATGGAAGCAGTTCGAGAAACTCTTTCTGGATAAATACGTCCCAAGCACCGTCAAGCAGGAAAGGATGAGGGAATTTCTTGATTTGAAGCAGGGAACCATGAGCGTGTCCTAATATGTTAGTAAGTTTGAAGAGCTCGCACGCCATGCGACAATCTTAATACCGGATGAAGAATCCAAAGCCCGACGATTTGAATGGGGTCTCGAACCTTCGGTGAGAGGAAAAATTGCATTCATGCGATTTCGAACTTATGCTCAAGTTATTCAAGCAACTCTGACAGTCGAAGCTAAGTCAGCCGACTAGTGAAATATTTGTAATCAGTAAAAAGGCAGGCCTATCCGTGGAGGAAATTCTCAGAAACCCTACTCCAGGCCCCGACCACAAAACCAACAAGGGTCAAATCTGAGTTTTCAACAGAATTCCTGGGGGGTCTGCTTCGAATGCCATCAACCCGGTCATATCAAGAGGTATTGCCCAAAAATTCAGGGAGCAGTAAATCAAGGGGGAAACTCTTACAATCATAACCAACAATCTGGGGGACAACAAACGACTAATTATAAGCCGGGAAACTTCAACTAACCAAAAATCAGAGGAAATCAATTCAATAAGACAGGAGGACCAGCCCAAGCCGCGGGGGCTGTTGGTAGAGTCTTTGCATTACAAGAGGAAGGGGAGGAAGAACCCATCTGTTATTGAAGGTACTATCACGCTATATCACTCTATGGTGCATGCATTGTGTTGGTCCGTATGTGCAACCTAGAGGGGGGGTGAATAGGTTGATGACAACTTTAAAACTTAATGGTCCCTTTTTCGATTCAACTTCTAGCACTTAAAAGTAGAGCAAAAATGCAGCGGAAAGTAAACAAATAAAGTGCAAGAAATGTAAAGAGATAAGGAGAAGGAGAGAAAGAAAACCACAAGACACGATGTATAGTGGTTCGGCCAAATCCTGGCCTACGTCCACTCTCTCACGAACACTTGAGGATTCCACTAAGTGAAGCTTTTACAGGTAGCTTAAACCTCTCTTATTACAGGTCAATAGAAACCTATTCTTTTATCGGGTTAAGAGCAACCGCCTTCTTGGATAAGAGCCAAGAGTAGCCGC
>JAUTBS010034267.1:0-14079 GCA_032361285.1 Aequorea victoria
TAGGAAAACAAATCTTTGAAGTTATCTCCATACTTTCCTATATTTTCTTCTTTTTTTTTTTTTTTTTTCTTTTTTTTTTTCCCTCAAAATTGTCACATCACTCCACCTCTCCTAAGGGGAGCCAGCCAAGGGGCTTCTAGAAGCCTCTATTTAATTATTTTATTAATTATTAAATTAATTCAGAAAAATTAAAATAGGTTTTGGGCAAATTTTATACTTTTAGGTCAAAAATTAAATTTTTGGGTCTTTCTTATTTTGGGCTCAAAAACTAATTCCTATTAGGCCTAAATTAAATAATTTGGCATATTTATATTTATATTTTTGGTTTACAAATTAACTTGGCCCATAATCTTAAACAAATCTTCTTTTGGGCTTAACGAAGATTAGGCCTCATTAAGCTTGTTTTATCCTTTCTATTTTTGGGCCTTACATTAATTAGGCTTAATTATATTTATTTGACCCATATCCTAAATTCTCATAATGTTTTGGGCCTTAGCTTATGCTTCCATAAGTGTTCCATCACTTGACCCATTTTAATTTTCATGTTTTGGACTATGTTAAAAGTTGCGCCAAAGTTTGTTTCTCCGCTTTGCGTCGTTTTACTCGACTTTCATTCAATGGTTCTTAGACCTTTGTTCATCTCTTAAATCAAAGCTTATCAGTTTATTTAAGACTTACTTTTGTTCTCTTGTTAAGCCTTTTTGAAGTATCCACTTAGACTTCCAAACGATTTCTATACTTAATTTACATGTTTTGCGCCTCAACTTGATTCTTAAAAAAGATTACTTACATGACTTTTTCTTAATTCATAATAGAATGTAATTTAGATTCTTCAAAATTAAGGAGTGTTACACTTTTAGCACCATAACCTTTACCTATATAAAGGGAAATTCTCCCGCTTCCCCCCTAATGAAGTTTTTGGTAGAGAGAGAAAGAGGAGAAGAATAAGAAGAAAAAGAAAGAGGAGGAGGAGGAGGAGAAGAACAAGGAGGAGAATAAGAAGAAGAAAGAGAAGGCGAACAAGAAGAAGAAGAAGGAGAAGAAGGAGAAGAAGAAGGAGAAGGAGAAGAAGAAGGAAGGAAGGAAGGAAGGAAGGAAGGAAGAAAGGTGGAGTCTCCCTCCATGGAAGAACTTTCAAGGTTAGTAACATTTAAATCTAACCTCTTTATTTCTTCTACTAGTTTGGAAAACTATCTATAAACCGTGTTCATGAAGTATAAATCAAGAAAGAAGAAGATAGAAAGAACATAGGAGGATGAAAGAACCTAAACCATGGAAGGTTACTAAAATTCTGTTTTTAGTTTTCAGAAACTAAGAACTTATAAGAAGGTCCAAACCCTAGGAGAAACTTAAATCTGTATTTTTGGGAGTTATGTGAACATGTATAGAGCATGTATGATTTTTTCCTGAATTTAAGAACATGAGTTGTTATCCTAAAACAATTATTGAAATTTCGAATTCAATGAGGTAGATTCAAAGGTCACTTTTGAGATTTTTAATTAAATCTAAAAAACTCTTATGGGGTTGATCCATGCACCTAAATTTATAGTTTTGAGTGTACTTTCATCTAAAACTTATTTCACACAAATTGGATAAACAGATTTTGAGTAGTTGTGATTCTCTCAAATAGGGACAAATTTATATTTTGTTTTTGGTAAAATCTGTTACACCTATTTACAGTGGGAGTTGGGAGTTGAGTTCTTCATAAAAAAGTTTCCTAACATCTTAATATATCTCTAAAAAATATTAACCAAAAATCATAGAGGATGTTAGTAATTTATGTCGAATTTACAAGATGGGTGGCATAATTTGGAAATTGAAAAACCTTGAGTAAAAGGGTGTTTTTAAGTAGAAACAAATACCTATACGTAGAGACTCGAGTTGTTAGCAACACTATTGGATTCTAGAACTCATGTGAGTTATTTTTTGATAACCTAAGTCAATTGGTCATTTAGACCAAGGAGGTAAGAGTTTGGATCATAGGAATCCTTGAACAAAAATATTTCAAACTTAAGGAATAAGTCATATTAAGTTCATTTAAGCGACATGAGATATCCTCATACTTATACACATATGAGAAGTGAGTTGATACTAATGCTTGGACATATTACATAATCTACGAATTGAGAAAGTAGCCACAAAAAGAGTTGTGCCGCCTCAGAGTTGAAAGAGGTAAACGTCCCGTTGGTTGATAATCAGGTGAGATTGGCTAGCAATATCATAATAGATTGTGTATTGAGAAAATATTTCTTGATTTTTGAATACCTCTATAGAGCATGCATTACTATCATGTTTTTTGAAATAAAATTACTCATCATACTTATACAAATGTTTTCTGAAAACTATTGTGAGCATGTGTTACTCGTGTAAATGAAATATTATTTTATCTTTAAAAGATAAAAATTATGAGCATGTTTTGTTCGTGAGTGTGAAAATATATTTTTCTAAAAATGTATTATATTGTCGAAAAGTCCGAAATATAATATATTAATTATTTTTAAGCCATTATATATCGTTTATAATGATTTTCATAAATCATTTCCGTATTTGCATGAAAACCCTTTTGAGCGCTTGTTTTGACGCACGATCGATTTTTTTTTATTAAATTTCACATTTTTTATCATGAAGTCACGTTTATCATATCAATTACTTGTTTTTATGAATCCAAAACAATTTATGAGAAAATTCACGCACAAATCATGCAATTTCAAGCTATTTCAATCATCGCTCCATTCATTTTCACAACGTTTAAGCGAAGAACGTCCGTTTTTAACGCGAGGCTTACATGTAGCTCGTTTGCATGTTTCATAAACCAAATATTCCACTTCATAATGTTTATGGGCCTTAGGATGTCAGCTTGCCATTTTTTTAAATTTCTTAAAATTCATTTGATTTTCGAAACCGGGCCCGTTCGGTCTCGTTCCAGGCACATTTCGGGATATCCTCGGTCCAAAAACAACTTTTTTGACATTATATGCTAAAAGTGCATTTTTTTAGAGCATTTTAAAAATATCATTCAAAAAATATTTTTGATACTAGAATGTTAAAATACCATGACGAATGCCATGTTAGGTTTTATCATTCATTTAACCTAGGAGCATACAATTTAGTGTACAAAAGAACATAGTATTATGGGATTATATTCCCAATTTAGTTTAACAATAGAATCGTGAAATAAACTTGCACACGAGCACCATTCTTGTTAAACTTATAGGTTACTTGAATGATTGTTAGTTTAGTCATTAGGTAAGTAGTGAAGATAAGGGCCCAAGAATTATTTCTGATTATCTCGAAGGCTATAAACGGTTATGAATCTCTAGGATCGTATTTTTGGATAACGTGTTTCATTTTAGAATTTCTGCATGCTGGAGATGAAAGTATGGCCACGACCCTATTGTTTGTTCTAAAATACTTTTGAACGTGAGCCTACCTAGTCATGTCATTTAGAATTCATGTATTAGCTAGCTATATAGACTTAAACTCAGGAACCGATTGTGACGAGTATAGGCTAATCACGAGGTTAGGATGAGTGGGTGCTTAGCACCTTTCCACTCAATACCTTAGCCTTCCGAACCACATCTGCGGTGATGAAAAGACTAAGATTAATCCACGAGAGTCACATATAAATTCTTAGACCTTAAAACCAAGTGGCGACTCCAGTTTGTACCAAACCTTTGTTTCAAGGTTAATATGAACACAATTGAATTGATAGGTGTCGTATAATGGAAAATCGATCCCTTGTTTATGAATTTCATGGTTTCATAAGTAACAATAATGCACTTTCCTCAACAACCAAAAGTGTTCCCCCAGTAGGAATCAATCTCGTTCTCCACGAAAAGGGGTACCTATAGATGACTACTCCACTAGGGACTGGTTACGAAGGCTAGACTTCAAAGCGCTATTGGTTCTCATTTAAGTTCATTCATGTTTTCTTACATTTTAGAAGCCTCAAATTTCTGACCTTGAAGCCTCTTGGGATCGAACCTAAAGGGCAACCACTTGGAAAGTAGCCACCTTTCAAACCACATACCTACATCTAGGGTATATCAAAAAGATGTAGCTGTACGATTATCAAAACAAATGTGAGTGCACACCCTAGAATGAATAACATACTCTGAAACCTTAGCTTGGGGGATCACCAAAGTGACAACCCAAAAACCTTTTAAGTGCATATTGATGATCCATAGAACTTGTCAATTAGGACAGAAACCCAGATAAGTAATGATTTGAATCCAATGCTTGCATGTCATTGGTAGTCTATTTGTAAATTTGTTTGGTTTTGTTTTTGTGTGCTGGCGTTAGTGAAGAGTGTCACGATAATTCAATAATATTTTTCTCAAAAATAAAATTTTCATAATCTCACTTTGAGTGTGAATCAAAGTTGGAGTCAGTTGAGTCACGAAAAAAGCCAATTCAATCCCAATATCCCATTGATTGACTTTGGAGAATTTTATGGGGATGATGAAAAATATTCAAAAAAACATGGCCGACAGGCAAGTGTAGATGTCACAACTTGCTTCCCGTAGTCTTGAACCCCAAAATCCTAATGAACCCATGTCACCCTTTATCAATCCCGACACTCTATACCATCAAGTACCCAATTTGGTTCCTGTGGTGTTTTCACTGATTAACCAACAGCCCAATCCAGTTGTAGAAGATCCTTCCCTCAAGGCTAGTTTAGAGAAGATAGATCGCATTGAGAGTGTGCTAAGAAAGACCAAAGAGATAGATGATTACATGCTCAACATCAAAGGCCTATACTTGTTTCCTGAGATATTATTTCCGGATAAGTTTAAGATGCCAGGCATGGACAAGTTTGATGGGACTAGAGATTCAATATTTCATTTGATAATGTATGTAGGATCACTGAGATCTATGAGAATAGCAAAAGATTTGCTAAAATAGTTGTTCCAGAGGTCTCTTACTGGGGCAACCCTCTATTGGTTTTTGACATGGGATTCATCTAAAACACATACTTTGCAAGCTATAATGAACATAGTCATGGCCTAGTACTCGTGCAATATGAAGTTAGACGTGACTATGAGAGAATTAGAAATCACTCGTCAAGAAGCTAAAAAACCTTTCTTTGAGTTGATTGACAGATGGAGAGGTAAGGTTGCAAAAATAACTGCAAGACTACCTGAAAGAGATCAAGTTTGCATGGTAGTTGAGAACCTGCAGCCTCAGTTGATGAAGCATCTAGTTATCCAACCATTGACCACATTTGAACAACTATTTGATGCCAAAATACAAGTTGAAGATGCAATGCGAGATGGAGTTCTCAAAAAAGGAAAAACTAGTCAAAGATCAAAAAGGTGAAATGAAAGTCTTGAAGCAAATGGTGATGTGACCACTGGAGGACCCAATCAAGGAAATGTCACATCAAGAATCTTCACTTCCCTATTGATGTCTTTATCTGAGGCCATGAACTAGTTGGTAAAAGATGGTTTTCTTGAGCCACTTAACCCTATACCACCACCTAGCCCTTTACCTCAAAGATATGATCCTTCCAAGTATTGTTTCTTTCATCAAAGTATCGGACATCTTACTGATAAATGCTCAAGGCTTCGGTAAGAAATTTAGAACCTCATTGGCAATGAGAAAATTAAGCCTCCCCAATTTGAGATTTGAGAGTATATGCATTAGAAATCACGAAGGAGTGAAAAAAGAGAAAGTGATATTCTTCGACAATAAGGTCATCAATGATCATGAATGCCACGGGAATGACTTGTTCTACAAGCTTGATTCTTGAGTTTTCATCTCCTTCTTTCAAGTTGGTGTGTTTGTTTAAGTCTTAGTCTTAATAAATCTGGGGTCTACTGTTCCGCTCAAGTTTATTTTTAGATGGGTAGTTTTCTATTTGGAGGCCATATGCAATTGAATTTTTATCATAAATAAAATAAATATGGTTTTGCTCAGATTGTTGTGCCTAAAATATAATGTAAGTATTTCAAAGTCTTTTAAAAAAATGTGATGCCCGTAAAATTTTGTTCCTTCAAAAAGCATACGTATGCAAGCCTTATCTTTTGAGCCCAATCCTCTATAAAAAGAATTGAACAATAAATTAAAGCACTAAGAATAATTCCTCAAAATGTCTAAAATTTCCTTACTATGTCTCTTGGAGGAATTTCAAAGATTATTTGGTCTGTCATGAAATGCAAGGATGTTCTATTTTGCTCTCCCTTTCAAGCCAGTGCCTTGTTATGGTCGTCTTGAAGCAAGAAGTGATTCAAAGAAGATACCTTATGCTGGAACATTTGATGGATGAAAATAAAATAAGAAAAGAGAATAAAGAGAAAAACCCGCTAGGTTGAAAACCCGAAAGGGCGACCTATGAAAAAGTTAGAGTATCAAAAGGAGAGTAAAATACTCGAGTGAACTCTCACCGAACTACGTAAGGCCTGATTCCTATCTAAGGATATGTAGGAAGCCTCAACCTCGGGACAGGCCCCATTTGTTCTCACTCTTATTTGGTTCGCCTAGTCAAAAAGTGAAGCTTCTATTTAGTCGATGGAAAGCCCCTTAATATTAAGGGGAATTTGAATGATTATCCAAGGAAGATCATACAAGGATCGTAGCCCCTCTACACTGTAAGCATTTGAGGCATTCTTTAGAAAAGAAGATTCAAAGACCCCTCAAAACTAAGAGCATTAAAGAGTTTGTTCAAGAATGTTCTACAATGTTCCTAGCCCATCCACACTAGGGTCATTTTTAAGGGATTTGTTTGGAAAGGATTCAAAAAAGTTCCAAGGCCCCTCGACACTCGGGGAATTTAAGGATTTTACAAAGTTCGGAAGCCCTTGGTACTAGGGGCATTAAAGAATTTTTTAGCTAGTTCATCAGCCCAATGGGTATTGATTTCTGTAACCAACGCAAATGCTATTGAGAAAATAGAAGAAGAAAGTGAAGAGAAATTGCTGGTGATTTCTAATTATCACAAAGTTCAAGATTATGGAAAAAATAGAAAATAGCCTAGTTTGGGAAGAAGAATGTTTTTGCCTTGTGTTTAAAAAGTTCTTATGTATGAGCCATGTGATTCAATGCGAAGCAAGACCATCATTTATTTTATCTAAAGTTCTAAAAAAAATCATCCCTTGCAAACCCTATTCAGCATGTAAGCTTTTTTTCACAACCCTGTTAGACAGTCATCCTCCACACTGGGGTCAAAGAAAGAAAAATTGAAAGAGAAAAAAAAGGATAGTCAAGGAGAAAGAAAAAAGAAAGAAAGAAATGAGAGATAGAGAATATTAGTAGTTACAAGAAAAATATCATGAGAACCTCTAATCAAATAAAGAGTAGTCTACTCAGGAATGGGCATGATTTTAGAAAAGATAACTACATTTAGTCGAAAGAAGAGAAGTACAAAGGCAAGTTTTTGAAAAATATGACTGCTAATTTTAGAAACCTTGAAATTAATAAATTATTTGAGCCTCAATTTCTCTTCTCAACTCGGAACCTTAGTCTACCCTACAATCCAAATAAGATCCTTTCTTATTGAAAAACATGACTTAGGAATGAAAATATGAAGAGCATGGTTAGTCCCGAGACTAGGGGTCTTAACCCTCCTTATTTTGGTGATGAGAAAAACATGGATCTGTTTGAGACTAGAGACATACACACTCCTCTACCAAGATAATGATAGATCGCGTGATTGACCTCATAACTAGGGCACGAGCTATTGATTTAAGAGTGGAGGAATGTCTTCTGTCAAGATTTGTCTTTAGCCAATACAAAATTCTGTATGAAGTTAGGGGTATGCACCATTTTGATTTTCTGGACAAGAAAATTGTGATTAATTGGAACTAAAGGCATTGACCAAGTTGAAGATCAAGAGAATCCATCTTTGAATCACTTGACGAGTGGTGTACAGTTTTGAAATCACCCAGGTTTAAGAATGTTTCTCAGGATAACCACCTAATCTTGAAGAAATATTTTTTTAAGGGAACCACCCAGGTTTAAGAATGACCTCTAGGGTAACTGCCAAGATTTTGGATAATTTATAAGGTAATTACCTATCTTAAAGATATTTCCTAGGGTAACCACCTAATCTTGAATAGATGTTTTGTAGGATAGCCACCGAGTGTTGATATGTTCTCAAGGATAACTACCTAGGTAAAAGAGAAATTCTAGGGTAATTACCTAGGTTGAAGAAAATTTTTAGGGTAACCACCTACGTTTCACGAATAGTTAGGGTAACTACCTAATTGCTTTGTGGGCCACCATCACAATTCACTATGGTAACCACGTAGATTAAATCTTTTATTGGAATAAATATTTTTGAACGACTAAGGTTGAGTTATATACTTAGCGTTATGGACGAAGTCCTACTCTACCCTTGAACCAAAGTTTTGAAAGGAAGGATAGAAATTTCAAGTGATTGAGGTCATGTGCTCTTACGAAGTCTTTTAAACCCATAATGTGTGAGCGTGAAAATTACGCAATCCCATTTTGGCGCGACTGAGGTCGGGCTTCCGTAAGATTCAAACAAGGTTTTCTAATACTGGAACTTGTAGAATGTGGAGGGCGCACCACCACATTATTGGAGCGACTAAGGTCTTGACTTACGCGGTCTTTCAAACCCAAAATGTGTTCGTATTCCATTCTGGCGAGACTAACGTTACGCTGCCGTAAGAGTCAAAAAATGAAGTCTTTCAAACCTAGAATGTGATGAAAGTGGTGGGTATACAACAATACTCTGGCACGACTGAGGTTAGGCTTCTAGAGGTTTTCCAAAGTTGGAATGTGCACAACGTGACGGGTGGGTCACCACATTACCGGAGCGACTAAGATTGTATGACTAGCCTTGAATGGCAGTGGAATTAGTAACATGTGAATGGTGGTAGAACTACTAAAGTTTGAGGACTATGAATGGAAGTAGAACTGCTAGTGTTTGAATGGTGTTAGAACCACTAGTCTTTGTGATGTTTTAAAATATTTCCAATACCAAAATGTGCAGAATTTATCGGGTGCGTCACCACATTACCGAAGTAATTGTGGTCGTGTGACGAGACTTGAATAGCACTTGAATTGCTAACACATGAATGGTGGTAGAACTACTAAAGTCTGAGGATATTGAATGGCAGTAGAACAGTTACATGTTTGAATAGTCGTAGAACCACTAGTATTTGTCATGTTTTAGAGGACTTTTAATACCAAGATGTGCAAAACGTGATTGGTGCGTCACCACATTAATGGAGTGACAGGGGTTATGTGGGGGTGCACCACCATAAATCAGGTTTGAAGACGGGACATGAAAGGCACTGCAACTGCTAACACGTTGAATGGTGATAGAACCACTAAAATATGAGGACTTTTGAATGATAGTAAAACTGCTACGTGTTCGAATGGTGGTAAAACCACTATTTCTTGACATTAAGATTATTTTCAAACAATTTTAAAGGTACCTAGATGCGACAGAGATCTTAACCCTTTGATGTTTTCTCTTCGATCATGACCCTAAAGATACTTGGGCACGGTTGAAATCTCTCCCTTGTGATCATAAAGATACCTGGATACGACAAAGTTTTGATTTCATTGATGATTTATTCTTTGAAATAAATCCTCAAGATGCCTAAATGCAATAAAGGATTTCTCCCCCATTAGATTCATTGAGATTTAGGTATGAACCCTAAAGATACATGTGTATTTCCTTGAGTTTTCATTGATGTTTTGATACTTTAGGCTTTGACGCAACTCTAAAGATACCTGGGTGCAGCAAAGATCTTTTCATTAATTTCATTGATGAATTTGTTTTCTAGCCCCGTGCATTATGCCTTGTCAATAAGTTTTGTCTTTAGTTTTGACATTCACTCTTATGCATACTTGACGCTACATGAGCTCTATCGAAGATAGGCATCTGTAGATACCCCATTTTGACTGAGGATAATGCATAGGGCTACCAGTTAGTCTTATCCAATGATGACAATATTTCCAAGAATGAGGAAAAATTCCAACAAGAACAAACCTACACGAGAGATGCTCAAAGCAATGTTTTCATCTAAACCTTCCATGTTTCCAACGATTTTTGATACAATTCTTTCAAAAACTATCATCCAATTTTTTGAAGATTGTTTTCAACGAAAAGAACTTCAAAATATATATTTAAACTCTTTATTTTAAGTTTCAAAAGTCAAGGTGGGCCTTGTTCCCTTCCCGGCCCAGGCCCTCCTCTGTTTTGGATGATTTTTGATACATTTTATTACGAAGTTTCCTACACATCCCTTTGATCTTGTTTTCAATCCAAAGAAACTCAAAAAGTATATTTTAAACCCTCTATTTTAAGATTCAAAAATTCAGGCGAGCCTTCTTTTCTTTACAGGATGCCCCTAGGCTCCGTTCTAATCATTTTCCAACCAAACATCGTCTAAATGTGTTTTTACCCTCAATCGAATTTTATTATCTATCAAACTAAAACTTCAAAAAATGAGTTTTTAATCATTAATTTCATGTTTTGAAGGTTGAATGATTCTCCTCTAATTTTTGGACCAGACCTTCTTGTTGAAAGCTCTGGCCACTCTTGTTTGATACCCTTGCACGTGTTCCATTTTGCTCAGTCTTCGTTCATTCACCAATTATAATTCCTTATACCTTTCCTAAAACCACTCGGCTTCTGACACCTGGCATTCTGACATATCCCTTAGTGACAAAAACTATATTTCTATAGGCAGCACAACCTCTATCCCATATGCCAATGAGTAGGTGTGGCTCTCGTAGAAGTTCGCACTGAAGTTCTGTACCCCCATAAGGAAAATGGAAGCCTTTCAGGCCAATCCCTGTATGTTTCAATCATCTTCTGCAAAATTTTCTTGACATTCTTGTTCGTTGCTCCTACTGCTCCGTTCGTATGTGGTCTGTAGAGTGATGACTGATGCTGGACGATGTGGTACTCATATAACAAATTCAAGAATTCTCATCTAAAGTGCAAACCATTACTTGAGATAATTGCATTTGGCACCCCGTAGCGACAGACAATGTTTTGCTTGATGAACTTTTCTATGCGAGATGCCTTCAAGACTGAGTATAAGGCAATCTCAACCCACTTGGTGAAATAATCGGTAGCTATCGGGAAAAATTTGTGACCGTTGGATGCCTTCAGCGTAATTTTTCCTATGATATTGATTTCCCAGGCTGAGAATGGCCAAGGTAAAGTTATTTTGTGCAGCTCAAATAAAGGAACATGGATTAGGTTGGTGTCGACTTGACACTTATAACAGCCATAGATGTACCTGATGCAATGCCTTTCCATGGTTGACCAGTAGTAACCTTGCTGCAGGACCATCTTGGTAAGCATCATATCATTCATATGTGGACCACATATCCCGTTTGTATTTTCTCTACGATGTCTGTCCTTTCCTTTTCATCTTCTAGACATCCTAATTTTGACTAAACGGTGGATAGGTTGGTTTTATTAGCTTCCGATGATGAGTGCATATATAACCTGCATCGAAGGAGACTCCATATAGGTTGAAGAGTCCAAGGAATACCTCAGAATATCCCAAAATACCATAAAACACCTAAAATACTAAAAATACCCCTCTGTGCCACCTCGACCAGGCGCGTGTCACTTTCTTCCAAAAAATCCCACTCCATTTCAAACCTCAAGCCACTTCCATCCAACATGGCGCGTGCCACTCCTTTTCCTATGCCCTGGCCACACCAAGTCAAGGTGCCTTAAGCCACCTTGACACTGGCACCCGCCACAACCCACCTGGCGCACGCCACCTTCACCTAACGCATGCCACCTTTGAGAGGAAGCTTCTGCACTTTTGCCAGCTTCCTCACCCAAAATATATAAATAGAAGGCCTTGCCTCTCCTAATTCAGATCCCTTACCCTATAAGCCTCAAAGTTCTATCAATTTGAGATCCAATAATCTCTAAGCCTCAAACCTTCGCAAAATTGAAAACCCCTGAATTGAAATAACTCAAACTTCTGCTAAATTTGAAACTAGACCATTTGAAATATCAGAATCCTTTGCATTAGAATGACTCCGAGGACTCAAGGATCGTATGGAAGGCTTCCCGATAATGCGCTATATTTGAGGAAAGCTTTAGAACTGCTTGAAACTTCACTCTTCTTCTGGGATATACGGTAAATTTTCCTTTCCCCATCTTTCCATCTATCTTTTATTAATTATTTCTTAAACTTCTTTCTATTCGGTAAAAGGGGAGAAAGAGGTCGTTGGCCTCATTCTCCCCGACTTCCTTTCATTTCTCATTTATGCATCTTTTTTGCATTCTTAGAAAAGTATGTTAGTTTTCTTTCCTTTTTCTTAACCTTTTAAGTAAAAATGCATGCAATGTAGGATTTAGACTATTTGTTGAAAACCCTACATGAATTTCCATCTTTTTGCTTCCTTTCTAGTGTAAAAACACATTTGTACACAAAAATACACTATTTTCTTAAAATAATAGCCTCTTTTGGGTCTCTCAGTATTGAGCTCACTCTTCTATAGTGATGCGCGCCACTTCTAAAGAGCCCAAAAGTGGCTCACGCCATGTCAATATGGTGCGCGCCAGGTGATGAGGTGGCGTGCGCCACTTCTGTTTGCAACCAGTGGCTTTCTAATAGTTTTTTGTGCATCTTTGATGTTTAAGCAATATGTTTTATATGCATAGACTTCACTGATGTGTTGTCATCTCCCACTTGACATGCCATTAAGTGTAAGAATGCATAAAAAATCTTAGTTTTAGGATAAGTTTTACCTTTTTGTTTTCTTTTGAATGTTCTTTCTTCAACCTCCGTTCTGTATTTATTGTTATTGATAAATTTAAGACAAGAACTAAAGAAATGGTTAAGTAGAGGCCGGTATTTAGATCGGGAGAGAGGGGTGCCTAACACGTTTTCCTTTTATACCCTAGCTCCCGAATTATTACCTCTTGTGAGGACGGACTAGTTCCTTGAAAGTTTCATTTTCTTGGTTTTTCATTAAAAACTAAGTGGCGACTCCAATTGTGCGGCCTTTAACACGAACGCATTTGGGGGACTCTCTTTTCAAAACATAAAACAAACTTCTTCTTTTTTTATCCTAAAAAAACTGAGAGCGTGTTTTCAAAAAGGATAATAAAAAAGAAAATGAGGGCGGTGAGTTTTTCGAGAGAGGTTCCTCACAATGGCGGCTCCGATGGGGATCTTTAAAAAAGCGAGCTAAACTTGAAAAACATTTCAAATGTTTTTGTCTTAAATTTGTGATCAGTATTAGCATTGCATGCATTGTTTTTCATCTTCTTTCTTCCTTTTTTCATCAGTTATTTTTCCAAAATAAAAGAAGAAATGAGAAAATAAAATAAGCCAAATGCTTGTCTACCCTTCACTTCAGCGGTTTACTATGTCAGAGCTATGTGGGGGAAGTAAGCAAGCCTTCTGGTTGTATGCCCCTTTCGATACAGCAAAAAGGATTATTGCGTACTGTTTCACCTGGCAAGGTACTACTTGGTCCAGGAGGTATATTCTTGACTCTATTCAAAAGGTATCCGGTTACTGGACTGCCCAGCATTTTCCTTTTCATTTAGCATACTTAGCACTTTCCTTTTAGGATAAACACCATTTTAGGTTATGTATTTTTCTTTATGTATGCTTTTGATTGACTAGAGTAGCTCTTTTCTTTCTTTTGAGCCGAGTTTCTTCAGCCTAGCCTCTCTTTCTCTTTCTCGGGACCCTCCTTGGTTGTCCCGTGGTTTGATGCCGTTAGGCTATTTCCTAACTTGCATCTTTTTTGTTGAGCCAAATTTCATCACTTGAGTTTCTCTTTCTCTTTGTCGGGACCCTTCGTGGTCATCCCGTGTTTTTGACGTCATTAGACCGTTTACCTAACCTTTGTCTTTGCTTTTGAACTGAGTTTGATCAACCGAGCCTCTCTTTCTTTTTCCTGGGACTCTCCGTGGTTGTCCCATATTTTTTACGCCGTAAGGCCGTTTGTATAACATCCCATAATTATTAAGGAAAAACTTGGAAATAATTAATTTCTAATTAAGGCCCAATTATTTAATTTGGAACATAATCGGAGTTAATTCTTAAAATCCAAAATAACGACTTAAAGTGTATTTTAGACCAAGGTATTTTAATCTCCACAAAAACTAGA
>JAUTBS010034378.1:0-21818 GCA_032361285.1 Aequorea victoria
CAAATAGTTGATGGAAATGTGTATGGTCATTTCAAGAATAATGAGAAAATGAGTTTCTAGAAAAACCTTCTAAATCTACTTTAATTACTATTCATTCTTTGACTGATTTTCTTTCTTAATTCAATTATTTCATGTATTTTTATCATCCTGAGGTATATTTATGTGTATAAATACCTCCCACAATTAATTAATTTAGAGAGAAGAAGAGTTGGAGTGTTAATTCTAGGTTGCTTTCAAAGTTGGCAACTATCACATCACAATTTCTCTCATTTCTTTTTTTATTTATTTAAATCCAAAAAAATTATCAAATCAAGCTTCTCACATGGGGGGCTGCCGGCCAAGGGCTGTTTGGTCCTTTTATAATTTGATTTTTTTCTTAATTCTTTAATTTAGAAATTTATGTGGGTCCCATTTTGATGTTTGATTAAAGTTTGGGTCATTTTTGTGATTTATAAGACTTTAACTCTTGATTGGGCTTTAAATTAATAAATTGGATTCTAAAATTTAATTTTGGCTCATTAATTTGATTTATGAGATTTTGGGCTTAAACTTTCATGTTGGACTCTAGCCCAAAATCTTATGTTTGGGTTGTGATCTAAGAAGACTAACATTGTTCTTCAAACTTAACATTAAAATTTCTTAGGTTTTAAATTCATAACCATGACTACTTAACTTCTTTAGGATTTAAAGAGCTTAAATTCTAGGGTTAGACCCTCTTGTAAATAAATTAAGATAATTTTACGCCTTTATTCTAGGTTTAGTGCTTAATGACTGTGTTTTGGAAAGTGAGGTGTCACATTATTCATCCTCACACTCCTAGGATTAGAACGAGGTGGAGAAAATATAGCCTCGAGGATATCTCGATTGAGCCAGTAGTCGATAATGAGGTAAAAGCTCGAATGAAGGCTTCTTGGGACCACCCCATCATATTCTACAGCCGCCTAGTGACTCTTTAGAACTTGAGTGCCTTGTTGCTCGACCCCGACGTCCCTAGTGATAATCTTTTCCCCTTCTCTAACCATTATGTTAATTTCCTTTTGTTATCTTAACTCTTAATATATTTCATAAGTTTCTAATCTGCTTTATCTACCCTTTGAACAGGAATGTCAAAAAGGTCAGATAAAACCCAACTGGTGAAGGCACGAACTCACTTCTCAGGGAAGGCCGAGACGACCGTGACTAAAAAGCCCAAGAGGGCTCCCCCCTCCTCTTCTTCTGCCAAGGCCCCAATACTAAACGTGGTGGAGATTGACCCACAGAAGACCCTTTGTCGATGGGGACTACACCCTCGGTAGTGGAGATCCCTCCAGTGGCACTCCTGACCACCTCCACTGTCACTAATCTTCCAGCTGCCATCAGCCCATCAGCTACCATCGGCCCTTCTACCACGGGCCCCTCTGCCTCATCCTCTCCTGGGGATTTGTTGAACAATTTCAACACTGCTCGGGTCAAAATGGCAGACTTCATTGGGGACTTAAATCACATCCTTGCTGAAGTTGGGACTATCCCTATGGCCAAGGACCTGATCCTAGACCTTACTCTGGTAAGCTTTTAACCTTAGCTCTATTGTTTTATTCTTATTTTTTGTTTCTATTATAACTGACCTCCTTGTATATTTTGTTTCATAAGCTTGTGCTCGGGCGATCCACCTGTCCATCAGGTGCTCTCAGCGTGAAGCCCTCATCGCGGCTAAGAGTAAGAAGACATATACTTTGCAAACCAAACTCTCGAAGCAAGGCAAGGAACTAAAGAAAGCCAAGGCTAAGGCTCAATGGGTCATTGCTCAAGCCAATGAGGAGATGGCTGGTCTCACTGCCGAGAAGGGAAAAGCACTCGCCGAGAAGAAAAGAGCTCGTATCAAGGAAAAGGTTAGAAAGGTGGAGGCCATGGTGGCTATGGCAGAGAGAAGGGCTGCAAATGTTCAGTCCCAAGTAGCAGAGCTCTTGGACAAGCTGGCGAAGGCCGAGTAAGAAGCGATCGACGGCTTCGAGGTCTTGGAGGAGTTCAACACTGAGACCACTGATAACTATATCAGTAATTTCAATGACATGAAGACCAGAGAAGCTGCTGACTTCAAGGAGATCGACTTCTCATCCTTTCTCTAGGACAATGATAATGAGGCCGAAGGCCCGTCAACCGAGGAAGGAAAGCTCGCCTCACTCCCACCTTAGTATTTCTTTATAATATTTTATCTTTTTATATAATCTTCTATAGAAACAAATTTGTTTTTGATGAATGAGTAGAACACCCCTTTTTTTGAATGCCTTGGCCTCATCTGAATGATGTCTTGCTCTTGTACCCTTAATTTTTCCTAAGTGTTGGATGTCTCGGTCATTCTCTCTGAATGACTCCTTTTCTTTTGCATTTTTATTTTGTTAAGTCTTAAATACCTCAGTCAGTTCTTACTTTTGCTTGATTCTTCATGTTTTGTTAATTTTATCTAAATACTTGAGTTCTTGGTCGGGCTTTCCGATAGTCCTACCGCTGTTTTTTTCGAATGGACCATGAGGTGATCCAGTTGTAGAATTTTACTAAGTCTTTGAAGCCTCAATCAAATTCTCAAATAATTTGACCGTTAATTGGCCCGACCATATCCAGAAGTAATCTGGTGGTAGAATTTACCTAAGTCTTTAGGTTTTCGATCAGACCTCTTTAGGCAACCCAACCGTTGATCAACCTGACTAGATCCTAAAGTGATCTGGTTGTAGAATTTACCTGTCTTTAGGGTCTCAGTCGAACTCTTTAAGCAATCCAACCGTTGATTGGCTCCTGGTTGTTGAACCTTGTCGGTGTCTTAAAGGCTTCGGTCGGATCCTCAAGCGATCTAACATTTCTTTGGCCGACCAGGTCCTCAGGCGATCTGGCTATTAAGTTTTTTAGAAGGCTTTGAGGCCCGGTTGGATCCTCAAGTGATCCAACCATTCTTTGGCCGACTAGGTCCCCAGGCGACCTGCCTGTTAAACTTTGTAGAAATCGTTAATGCCTCGGTTGGATCCTCAGACGATCCAACCATTCTTTGGCCGAACAAATCCTCAAGTGATCTGGCTGTTGAACTATCGAAAGTGTAGAATTTATGCAGAAGACATAAAGAAGAAAGTGTATAGAAAAGGATACTTTTATTGAGGATGTTTACAAACTCTCTCACCGGTGGTATTTTCTAAGGTGCTCGACATTTCATGCATGTAGAAATGTCTTTTCGTTCGCAACTTTCAGTTGGTATATCCCAAATTGTACTCGATCTTCAACTTGGTAGGATCCTTCCTAGCTCGGCCCCAGCTTTCCCTCTCGGGGATCTTTGATTGCGAGTGACACCTTTCGGATGACCAAGTCTCCTATTCTGAACTCTCTTTTTCTGACATTATTGTCGTAGTATTTCTTCATTCTTTGTTGGTAGACAGCTGTCCTGAGAGCTGATACTTCTCGAACTTCATTTACCTGGTCCAAACCTTCTCGTAGAGCTCGTTCATTCGCACTTTCGTCAAAGCTAGAGGTTCGATGACTTTCTAATTCGATCTCAACTGGGATGACTTCTTCACTCTGAAAGGTGAGCATGGATGGGGTGTCCCCCGTTGAAGTTCGTACTGTCGTACGATATGCGCAGAAAACATTTTAGAGCTCCTCGGCCCATAGGCCCTTTGCCGATTCCAGCTTTGTCTTGATCATCTTCAAAATTGTTCTGTTTTTTACCTCGACCTACCCATTAGCTTGTGGATGGGCAGGCAAGGAGTATCGATTCTCGATGTCCAGGCATCCACAGAACTCTCTGAACCCATTATTGTCAAATTGTTTTCCATTATCGGTGATGATGCTTCTTGGAATTCTGAACCGAGATACAATTGACTTCCAGACAAAGCTTACTACCTTTTGCTCGATAATCTTCGCCAATGGTTCTGCCTCTGCCCATTTGATGAAGTAGTTGATTGCTACCATCACAAACTTCACCTAACCTCTCCCGATCGGGAACGGTCCCACTATGTCGATTCCCCATTGGGAGAATGGTCAGGGGTGGTGATTATAGTGAGCTCCTCTGGTGGTTTCTTGGGGATGGCCGCAAATCTCTGACACATGTTGCACTTTTTGACGAATTCTTCTGCGTCCTTCTATACTATACGCCAGTAGTTGCCAGCCCTTAGGATCTTACCTGATAAGACCCGACTACTTGAATGATTGTCGTAAATCCCTTTATGTATCTCCCTCATCACATACTCTGATTCTCCCTTCGAGATGCACCTTAGGTAAGGTACCGAGAAGCCACGCTTATATAGAACATCGTCAATAAGTGCGTACTTACTTTTCCGTTATCTTAACTTTCTTACTTTGGCTTTGTCGATTGGCAGCTGAGCACTTCGTAGAAAGTTAATGATATTCTCTGCCCAGACTACGCAGATTTGTGCCATGTTAATCGCCATGCTTGGTGTTTCCTCTTGGACTGTGCTCGAGTGAGTTAGATACTCTGTCAGTATTCCTCGTCCCATCTGCCCCTCAGAAGCTGAGACTAGTTGAGCGAGGTCAATGGCTCTCTGATAGGGATCCTTTTGAACATTAACTTATCAAATTTGGCCTTGAGTTCGTCTATAATGGCTTTGTATGCCTCCATTCTCTTCTCGGGGGTCAAACTCTCCCTGTACCTGGCCGACCACCAACTGAGAGTCGTTGAGGAACTTTACTTGCTTTTTCCCCATTACTAGTGTCAGCCTGATTCCAGATATGATGGCTTCATATTCTGCCTCATTGTTGCTATCTCAGAACCCAAAACACATAGCATACTCTAATACCTCTCCTTGGGGAGAGATGACAACCAGACAAGTGCCGCTACCAGACTAGTTCGTAGATTCATTGACATTGATCGTCCATGCCTGTTGAGTGTCGAAGATGACCTCAGCCTCTTGCTGAACTTCAGCGGCCAAGTGAGTTTGTTGTCATTCGGTGGAGGTAGGCTCTGGGGTTGTCAACTCTACTATGAAGATGGCTACGACCTATCCTTATATAGATGGTCGTGGCCGATACTGAATATTGAATTCACCTAACTCCATCGACCACTCCGTCACTCGTCCAAAAGTTTTTGGCCTTTGTAGTATCTACTGTAATGGCTGGTCACTCATCAAAACTATGGTATAGGCTTAGAAGTAGGGGCGCAGATGCCTATCCGAGGTAACTAGGGAGAATGCCAACTGTTCCACCTGGGGGTATCTGGACACCGCTCCTCAGAATGCCCGGGTAACATAATAGACGGGCTTCTGGACCCCTGCTTCTTCACGAATGAGAGCCGAGCTGACTGTTGTTTCTGAGACTAATAGGTAGAGTAAAAGTTCTTCTTTTGGTACAACTCGAGATAGGTGGGGAGGCCAAGTACACTTTGAGGTCCGCAAATTCTTGCTCGTAGTTTTTTGTCTAGTCGAATGCCTTTGAAATGAATCAATTTAGGATCGTCATCTTCTGCACTTCTTTTATTGGTTTTAGAGACTACATCTCCAAGACTGCTCGAATCTTCTCAGGATTAGCTTTGATTCCTCATTTCCTGACCATGAATCCGAGGAACTTTCGTCCTGACACCCCGAATGCACACTTAGTTGGATTTAACTTCATGTTAAAGTTGTGTAGCACTTGAGAAGTTTCCTCGAGGTCTGTGAGATGATTATTGGCTTCTATACTCTTGGTCAGCATATCATCGACGTAAACTTCAACGTTCGAATCGATCTAGCATTTGAACATTAAGTTGTCCAAGCGTTGGTATGTGACTCTGACATTCTTGAGGCCGGAGGAAATTACTTTGTAACAAAAGATGCCTTGGTCAGTAATGAAATAGGTCTTCTCCTGATCGACCCTATTCATGAGGATTTGGTTGTATCCTGAGAATACATTCGTGAAGCTGAGAAGCTCATGGCCGCTGGTCGAATCAACTAACAGATCAATCCTTAAGCAGGCTTTGTTGAGGTCAGTGAAGTCCACACATATTTGTCACTTTCCGTTTGATTTCTTCACTAGGACTATGTTGGCTAACCATTCGGGATAGAAGACCTCCCGAATGAACCCTTCCTTCAGTAGTTTGTCAACCTCAGCTACTATGGCATCATTCATTTCATTGGTAAAGATTTGTTATTTCTGTTTGACCGACTTGTGGAGCCGATCAACACATAAGTGGTGCGAGATCACCTCCGGGCTAATTCCCAGTATATCTTCATGTGTTCAGGCAAAAATGGATCGATGCTTTTCCAAAAATTGGATTACCTTTGCCTAAAAGTTAGGGGGAAGGGCTGAACCAATCTGGACCTCTCGGTCAGGCCAAGTCCTGTCTGTGCACACTTTGATCAGATCCTCCACTGGTTCTCCCCTTTGGATGAATTTCTCATCTCTGACTTCGGCAGTGTCGAGAGTCATTATTTTTTTAGCTTTGGCTCTCTAAGAGAAGTGGCATAACACTCCCGAACTGTAGTCCGGTCAGCTTAAAGTTTTGCCACTCCGTGCTCAGTCGGGTATTTGATCATGAGATGGTAGGTTAACGTGACTGCTTTCAACTAATTAAGGGTTATTCTCCCTAGAATCACATTCTAAGCTGATGGGCAATCCACCACCAAGAAGTTGATCATTTTTATTTTATGCTTGGGGTTAGAGCCGACCGTAAGGGGCAACTCGATCGACCCTAGTGGCTAACCTTTTTCTCTAGTAAACCCTGCTAGGGGTAACTTAACAGGGTACAACCTCTCTCGGCCTATGTTGGGCTTGTCGAAGGCATTTAAAAAGTATATCGACTAAACTGCTATTGTCGACCAAACTCCTGCATACCTTGTAGTTTGCAATAATCATGGTGACGACTAGGGGGTCGTCATGAGGCTATTGGACTCCATAAGCATCGAGATCTAAGAAGGTTATGACTTCCTCTGTCTTAGCAGTCTTAGTCGGGTGATCAGTCATATAGACCTCATTTGGCCCTTCAGTCCTTAGCCTTCTAGAATGGGCTCTCTTGGAAGAGCTACTTTTCCCTCCTCCAGCAAATCCATTGAAAATGACTCGGACCTCCCCTGCAAAATTCCCATCTCTATCCCTGTCGACCTGTGGAGGTCTGTCTTGCTGTCCTCTTGGCTCCTCCCTATTTTGTCAACCGACAAGGAATCTACTCAGTCAGTCCCTCTAGATTAGTGCTTCAATCTGCTCCTTCAAGTTAAAGCAGTCCTTGGTGTTATGGTCGTGGTCTTTATGAAACTGATAATACTTATCTGGGTTACACTAGCTCAACTACGTCTTTAGTTTCTTTAGGAAA
Organism: Aequorea victoria; assembly: GCA_032361285.1. NCBI lineage: Eukaryota > Metazoa > Cnidaria > Hydrozoa > Leptothecata > Aequoreidae > Aequorea > Aequorea victoria. Next base: position 7,259 of record JAUTBS010034378.1, read on the forward strand.
TGTAGCTTGGGATCATCACTGATCTGCAGGAGCACCTAGTCGATAGGAGTATTCAGCAGAGTGTACTTTTTGAACTGACTGGTCAGTATTTGGGGCCGTTTGGAATTGGCCTGACTATGTTGTTTCCAGTCAGAGTATCGAGACATCCTCGGTTGGTTCGATTCGTCTCTCTTCCTTCGGTCATTCTTGTCCCCTTGATCATCCTTATTGTTTGGTTCTGTGGACCTATCTTCTCTGGATTTCATTGCATCATTGGCATTTATATGCTTCTAGGCTTTAAAGATGAGCTCGGCCATACTGGTCGGGTATTTCTTTGCCAATGAAAAGAGGAATTTTGTTAGCTGGAGGCCACCCATGAACATCGTTAGTGCAACTTTGTCGTCAATGTCATCCACCTTCAAAGTTTTGGCATTGAATCGAGTCATGTAATGACGCAAGGTCTCAGTCTTTCCTTACTTGACATTGAGGAGGTACATGGCCGGCCTCAGGTGTCGCTGACCACTAATGAAGTGTCCTACCAATAACTGGGTGAACGATGAGATGGGCCCACTCTTCGATATACTGAACAATACGCGAGTGGTCGGGAAGGTTCAGCACATAATTTCGTCTTAGACTGTGTGTAGGTGCATATAGGCCTTGTATATTTTTAGATGGTTCGGGGGATCCTTCAGCCCATCAAAGGCATCCATCTGAGGCATCCTGAATGTGGACGACAAAGACTCGGCCATGACTGCTGGCAAGAATAGTAGGTCCATCCTTTGTACCAGCTCATCTACTATTACTAGATTTTTGTTCTTCGTGACTTCCATCACGTTATTGAGTTGATCATTGACTTCTCTTAGCTTGGCCTCCATGGAAATTGAGGATTCGATCCTCTCGAGCTTATTACCGCTATTGAGCTTTGGCGCTGGATTCCTACCCCAACGATGAGTTCTGGTCTATGCTACTTCCTCATTCCCTTTTGGATCATTTCCTTCTCGCCCTCATTATTATCCATTCTGTTAGATATTAAGCAGCTGAGGGATGAGCGTAGGTCCTCCCTCAATAATGGGTGCCAAAGGGGGAGTAGGAGGAAAAAGCATCGCTTGTTCGTCAAGCCTTTGGTTGATGGCTTAGTTTTGGTGAACCAAACCCTGGATCGGCTGGATCAGATCTCGTAACTTTTGTTCCACGTTGGGCTGTCATGGTTTTGGAGGATTGTTCCGATGATAATTTCTTCCTGAGGCCATTCATCTTGTGGCTACCATTCAAATTGTGAGCAACCCGTGGAGAGTAAGAGACGATAAATCATTTTTCATAGACGATGCCAAATATTGGTGCTTGAATCTGAATGGCTCTTTGAGATCAGCAATGACCTGCAAAAATGATAGAATCTAGAAATCAGTGGGGTACCGGCCTATGATCCTCCGATGCTTAAGTCAGTGGAGAGGCAGTAGAGTAGAACTATAGACTGTAAAACTAAAAGTAAGAACGTGAAACTGTATCTAGAATTAGAGAAGAGTGGCATACCTTTGGAGAATATAGGCAGTAGCTATATATAGAGGAGTAAGGGTGTGAATCCTGAGATTTGGTGCTTCCGAGAGTGATCCTCAAGATACGTAATGATCAAATCCTTAATTTATCGATATGTGCATGATTCTTGAGATACGTAATGATCCAATCCCTGATTTACAGATCCGTACATGATCTTTGGGATACGTAATGATCTGATCCCTAATTTATCATTGAGGCAGTTACTGCGGTGATCTTGAGAGAGATCATTGGCGTTGATTTCGGAGTTGCTTTTATTGGTATCGACTCAATCGTCCTGGCTGATTGGCCGAGCATATAGTCTAACCGAACAAGACTCTTCGGGTGTCCCCCGAGTACTCTGTAGCTTAGTCGGTATTCTTGGCCTGATGTCGTGCCCCTCAGTCGGCTAAAATTGTAGTTCTGATTATTTGCAACTTTTGTTGTTTATTTGTTTTAGTCGATTGGTCGGTTTATAATATTTAGTTAGACATGGTCTCGGTCAGTCAGAATCGACCGCTCAGTTAGTACTCATCAATAGCCAAGAAATCTCCTCCTTTTTTTTTGCAATCCATGAAATTCTCATATGGCTCCTCCTCACACAGTCACACATCCTCTGGATTTTGCAATCTTTGCCTATATCATTGCGTAACATTGATTTCGCCATCGTTTCCCTCATTTTCCTCTTTTTGCATCCTCCTTTCTAATTCCCCGATAGATTACACATGTGGAGTAAGTCAATAAAGCGGTATATACGTTTATATATAAGTTTTATTCCTCATTCATTACTCAACCAACAAAAGGCACAATGTGGAGAATGACAACCCCCCTAAAAATCCACTAACTAGAGGAGCACATGAGTTTTTCCATTAGCAAATCTGACGATTTCTGAAGAAAGGATCATATTGAAACTAATTTGAAACTTTATGGTTTAGATTGTTCAAATTAAAACTGCAAGCACTAAAGTAAATGTTCACTCAAGTTTCAGAGACTACAAGTATAATTAACCCTATGTATAATAATAAATTACATAGGCTACAAACATACTATATGTTAAGGGGCCGTATGTTGGGTTTGTGGCACAAAATGTGCTTGCAGACTCATACCGTCCGGACACCCGAATACAGAGGGACAAATTTTTCTCTGTCAAACTCCGTCTAGACGGTAGTGGCCTCCGTCGGAACGACCACAGCGGGATGAGATTGTTGACTAAGGAATGACCCTAGAGGGGGGGGTGAATAGGGTCTTTAAATAATTTGTATTTTAAAAATAATTTAAAATAATTAATAACTAGCAACCTAAATATGCAAGTGAATATAAACTAACAATATATGAGATAGAGAGAGTTAGAGATAGACACCGCAGATTTATAGTGGTTCGGCTATTCAAGCCTACGTCCACTCCTCAAGCACCTCTTGAGAATTTTTCCACTATAGCAAAGCACTTTCGGCTGTGTTTCAAACCTTTTTACAAAGAACTACACAGCTACATTTCTGAAGCTTCCAAGCTTCTAACACTTGTGTTCTTCCCTTTTTGTGCAATGTCACACACAAAGAATAGTAGAAGGTGACTCACCTCTGCTTATACAAATTTTTTGTAAAGTATATTGATACAAGAACATCAAACAAAAAAGAACTCTCTGATTAGAGTGAATATTATAACACAGCTCTTTGAAAGATTGACCAAAAAGATGATGAATAGTGACTGGTGGGTCTCTTCCAAATCAATGATGAAAATATCTTCTTCTGATCTTGAATGAGTGATACAAGATCTTGAGAGTGTAACTCAGGATTTCTCTTTTATGCTTCTAATCACTTCTGAATTATGTAATTGATGGATTGAATTTCTGATTAGAGTAATGCTAATTTTCTGTCACTAGATAATTTGAGATCTTGACTTTGAAGTATTGTAGTGTTGTGTTGATCTTCAGAGATCATCTCCCTTTTTATAGGCTCTAGCTTTCTAATCTTATATTAATGAATCAGATCTTTGAGGAGTGCATGCAATAAATGCCTTTGGTCTCAAATTTCAAATCTTGTTATAAATGCGCCGTATTGCATATCTTCTTTTCACTGTTAACAAAATCTTGAAATAACTTCTTTTGGATTGTAAAGTATTTTGTCAAAGATTGGATTTGATACTTCGAGATTTCTTTGTAAAACATATCCTTTAAAATCTTCTGATTTAATGTGGCCGTTAAAAAATAGGTCCTTGTAATTAATGCATTTAATAAAAATTCATTTTTTCCATAAAAAAAAATTGTTTTAAAGCTCCAGGCAGCAAACTGGGTCGACTCACAAGATTTTGGGTCGACTCAGGAAGGATCAGGGAGTATACTGATTTAGTGAGTCGACTCACAAAAAAATTGGGTCGACTCAGGATGATTTTATGAGAGTACTGACTTTGTGAGTCGACTCACGAAAGAGTTGGGTCGACTCATGAGGTTGTGTCGTGCAAGGGTTAATGTCTGGGTCAAGTGAAGTCGGCTCAGACGTGAATTTAGTAGAGGTTGGGTCGACTCAAAGAACATTGGGTCGACTCATAACCGTGCAAAAAGAGGGCTGGGTCGAATGAGGGGTTGAGGGGCATCGACTCATGACATGATCAAAAGGCATGGGTCGACTCATACAACATTTAGGTCGACTCATGAAGACTGATGAACACATGGGTCGATACGTGGGCAACGTGGGTCGACTCAATGCATAGCCTGTAACAAATTACAGAGAGCAATTTTGATATGGGTCGACTCATAAGGTTCTGGGGTCGACTCATAAGGTTCTGGGGTCGACTCATGCATAAAAACTGTTAAGATTTTGGCATGATGGGTCGACTCATTGAAGGTTGGGTCGACTCATAAAAGAAACAGTTTTGATATTTTTTGTTTAAGGGCTGTTTGGGTCAGTTTTATTTGTTGGGTCTTGTTTGGAATAAAGTATATAACTTTGTTTAAGACCCTGAAACCACTTAAAACATTATTAGAATAAAAGTTTACTCTTTTAAAGAGAATTAACTTATCACATAGATATCTAAAAAATGTTTTGATGATAATTCAAATTATATACAACTAATATTGAAATATATGGAAAAGTAACTTATATAAGATCATGTAAATGTTAATTAAAACTAAATTAAGCTTTGTTTAAACATTTAAAACAATATTTGTTAATCATTAAAATCCTTAATTAATTTGTTTAAAACCTTGGGACTAACACATCTGTGATAAATAAAATGAGTACGGAAGCATAAAATATAAATGAAATGCATCCTAGAGGTCATATGTCGGATCCCCCTCAGAGCTCAAAACTAAACTCATGCCTCGTCACTGGAAACCTGAAAATGTGGGGGTGAAAATACCATCAGCAATGCTAGTGAATAAAGTACGCATAATAAAATACAGTTCTAAAACCGGAGATAAAATAACTGATAAAGGAAACATATCATGGTAGTGATAACTGTATAGATAAACGGGATGATCAACACATCCAATAACCAACAGTTCAAAACATTTAAATTTTTTTTTTCTTGTGATCTCGTTAACACGACGAATCACTCATAAAATCTCAGACAGGACAACAGAGACCAATAAATAAAAATACTCGCATAAAGATATGTCAATGACATAAACATGTCCAACAGTATCAATAGTAATAATGGTGTACGATATGATTATAAGAATAAAATAGGAAATATTCAAATGCCAACATATATATATCTCAAGGCTGCCTCGGCCTGTTGGATCCAACACCGAACAGGGGTCACTACAGGATGGCCCCCGAGTCTGTTCCCACTAACGATTCCAGTTCAGGTCACCGGAAGCCCCGGACTATCCCTTGAACCGTTGAGCGACTAGAGTCACCATAAAATCAAACCGGTCTCTTCTCTAGCGACCAAAGTCACCTCAGTAGAGGGCTTTCCCCTGAACTTACACATAGTCTCAATATGATATCGATATCGCTCCAATAGATGAGTAAAAGTATATATTGTTGCATTCAATAAGGTTCTATCATGAATTTGAATTTAAAAGATACTACAGATAATACATTTACAGTTAAAAGAATTTGAAACATACTTTACATTTTTCATTTAAAACATTTAGGAGAAACGGAGATTTTTAATGAAAATGAGTAATGTACAAACACTCACCTGATATCCGTAGAAATAAGTGCGATGAAAGCAAATAGGTAATCTACGTCAACCTGAATAATAACATGTACAAACCATAAACAACAAGTACTAACAACGTTAAACTATCCAAACGAGCCATTACCCGTTAGTTAGGATTTCAGTTCTTTGTTTGTAGTTTTAATTAATTTAATTCTTATCATTAAATTACATTATTCTCGGGTTATTAATTTAATCATTGATTAATTCCAGATCATTTAATTAAATTCTTATCTCACAAGGCTTTAATTAAAATTATTCCATTAACATATATTTTTAATGTTTAAAGATAACACTTAATAATTTAATTTATCATCTTAAATTTTTTTTCCAAACAATGCCTAAGTAAATTAAATCCAATTTAACATGTTTTTGTGATATTTTTAAATGTTATGGATTGACCTAAATGGGTTATTGAATAAAACTAGCCAAAATAATTTCATAACCATCAAAAGAGGGCATTCTGCCTCAATCCGTCTAGACGGTTTCAACCCGAGGCCAATGGGTCGACTCTGCTCTACTCCGTCCAGACTTTGAAAAATTCTGTCCGGACGAAATTTTCCAAAACGATAGACCAGGTTCTGTAAGTCGAGATTTTGTGCTCGTTTTTTATTTCTTTCTTCAAAGTATGTATTTTTATGTATTATAAAGCTTATTTAACATGTTTCTCATAAGTTTCTTAATCAAACAATTATAAAGACTTGATTTTTATATTATGTATACGTGTATATATGATCATTAATTTATATATATATCTCTAATCTATTATATATAAAGTCTGATATAGATATATATATATATATATATATATATACATTCGATTATATACAATGGAAAAATTGAGGAGAGAGAAAGGAGAAACCAAGCGGAACAAGGATGATGAATCCAACAAGAGTGATGATCAGCGGCGTGCGGCGGTGGTCCGGCGAGCATGGTGGCTATGGCTGATTTGGTGATGCAATGGTTTGGTGATGGCTGAAAGGAGGGAGGGGGAGTGAGGAAGAAGAACAGAATGAGCAGGCTGGATTGAGAGGGTGAGAGAATGAGGGAGTACGTGAGAGAGATGAGGGAAAGAAAGAGGGATCAGAGATTGGGAGGGATCTGAGGGAGAGGAGAGAAAAGCTTCCCCTTTTTAAAACCAATTGCCAACAATCATCAAGAGGACAAACCCCACTAATTCTCCATGATTCTCTCGCTAAAATACTCCAATGTCTAACATCTAGGAACAATTAACATCCTTTCTATTTTTTTTCTTTTATTTTATTTAATTTTCTTTTCCTTTTATGTAATTGGCAGCATCCCATTTAATTTATTCTATTAATCATTTTAAGATTTCAGAATTATTATTTTAATTAATTACCTTATTAGTTAGTTTATTTTATTTAGTTAATTTATTACTTAAATTAATTATGTTCTTTATTTAGTTGGTTTAGTTGTAATTAATTAATTTATTTATTATATTAATAATTATTTTTAAAAAAAATTAAAAACTTTTACTGGGTTTTACAGCAAGTGTAGCCGGCTAAGAGGTCGAGAACTGAATGCAGGGGTTCCAAGATATCGTTCACTGAAGAGGATTCGAAGTGGGTCCAGCACCCCATAATGACTCGCTGGTAATAACCTTGAACATGGCTGAGTTCTATGTCAAAAGAATCTTGGCGGATCAGGGTAGTTGGGCCGAGGTCATGTACTACGACCTTTTCAAGAAGCTTGACCTCGGCGAGAAGGATCAGACTCCGTCACTCACTCCCCTAGTGAGGTTCAATTAATAGCCATTCTGGCCCCAGGAAAGGGTCACATGCCCTGTCCGAGCGTGCTCCGTCACCATAGAAACTGACTTCATTGTGGCGGACATCCCTTCAGCCTACAATGCCATCGTTGGTAGGTCTTGGTTGCACGAACTCAAGTCCGTGCGATCCACTAAAGGGGGCGATTGTTAGTCCAAAAGTGAGCGTTACGATTACTATACCGTTAGAACTCTCGATTGTGAGGTAGACGACTACTTGGTCATTGGAGGGAGTATGTGTGTGCGCTGTTGTGAGCATGTATGTTATTCTATTTAAGCAATTATACGATGGTCTAAGGAGTCATGTGTTGTATGAGTTTCTTTTAAAGCTTTTAGTCTTGGGTCATAGAACCGTATGTCGAGAGATCTTAAAGTTATTTACTGAACTTTAAATATTGGGCTGTAGGGCCGTGTATTGAAATGTGAAAGTTGTTTATAAAGTTTTTAAGTTGAGTTAGTGAACCGTATGATAAAAATAAAATCATCTGCTTGCGATGCATGTGCAAGTTTTATGTATAAAATTCTTTATGAAAAAACTCTTGTGGAGTTTTCTTTAAAGCATAATCTATTTGCTTCTAAAACTTATCATCTATTTTGAAAGTTACTAATGAAAGATACTCATGAATGTTTTGAGATGAAATCCTCTATGGCGACCCGAAAAAGTTCTTCTTGCTCGGCTCCACCATGGCGGAGGATGAGAGGGGCGTGTTAGTCTAAGGGTTTTTCAATCAAGCTTTTATTTTGGTTTTGACATTACAACATATTGATTTGATTCTTTGAGAGTTGTTAGCCATATTGTTTTGATAAATCGTTTGACTGTGCATTATGTGTTTTAAATAACAACGTAATTAATTTGATTATCCTAATGACTTGTTTGTACAATGAGAAAGTATTTTCAAGATTAATCAATCTATTGAAGTTCAATGTACAGCAAAACGTCAAGATAATACATTGAAAATGTAGAATACTTTTGGAGATTGCTAAGCCCAAGAGAAAATGTTAAATTTCAGTAATCAAATGGACAAAAGAAAAGGGTCGACACCTAAGAAGGTTTAAGTCGACACCTTCAAAGTATCAGACCTTTGAGTCGACACAAAGATGCCTTGCCCAGATCTTGAAGTTCAAAAGACTTGAGTCGACACCAAGGAATATTGAGTCGACCCAAAAGTTTCAGATCTCATGTCCAGATCTACATGAGTCGACATCTCAGAGTTTGTGTCGACCCAGTCGTGTCCTAAATCAGTTTGTGTCGACACCCAGGAAGTTTGTGTCGACACCTGCGCAAAATATTCAAAGTCCTAAAGGTTGCAATGGCTATATTTTCGAGCATTAAATGCTCAAACGGCTAGTTTGACTTCTCCAACAACTCTATTCTTTCAAAGCCATATATAAGGATTTACTCCTCATCAATTCTGAGAGCTCTGGACACAAGACAAAGATTTCATTCTCTCATTATTGATCCACTGCTCTGAATTTATGAATTCCTATTTTTCTGTGAGCTTTCATGGTTCCAGACCTGTTCCTCTCAATCTCTTTATTATTCCATTGACTGTAAATCATTTGAGAGAGAGTGATTATTGTAATAAGCTATACATTGTTGTAAATCATCTCACATATGAGAACATCAACTACTGCTACTGCAAAGAGCCAAGTTCTGCTTCACCCACTGAAGAAGAATATGTTTCGATTTACCTACAAGAATATTAGGCTGCTATTCTCCTAGAAGATTAATAAAAGGTTACGCCTTTCTTGTAAAGAGGTCGTTGTACAATGGTTCCAATTCACCCATTAGAGAATCCGTTAGTGAATTTCCAAGGCTATTTGGAGAGTGGACGTAGGTCAAGTTGACCGAACCACTATATATTGTGTTTTCATCTCTCTTACCCTTATCTCTTTACTTTAAGCACTTATTTTCTACTCTTATCTGTTTATATTTGCTGCACATTATTAGTGTTTGAAAGAATCAGAAAAAAGTTTTAAAGTTTGCCTATCAACCCATTCACCTCCCCTTTGGGTTGATCTTTTGGGACAACACCAATTATGACTCATCACATCTCTTCTCCTCTCATCATTCTCTCGTGTGCCTTATATTATTCTTTGAAGACTTTTGAGTCTTTGATGAAGTGGGAAAACCATATTTTCAAAAAACTATCTTTTCACATTTTTCACATTTTCTTTTCTTTTTCTTTTTTTCTTGAAAATTATCACATCATCCCCCTCTCCAAGGGAATTTCGGTCCAGCCCTTCTATAAGGTTCAAAAAATATTTTTTTTATTTTTATTTTAATTATTTATGAGAATTAGAATGGGTCTTGGGCTAATTATTAAAGTTTTGGGCCAACTTTCATGTTTTGGGCCTAATTTTGGTTTGGGCATGTAATTAAATCAATTGAGCCAGAAATAAATTAATTTGCCTCAAATAATTATTTATATTGGTCCCCCATAATGTTTGGCCCAAAACCCTAATCAAATTTCTCTATTGGGCTTCTCAAAGTTTGGGCCTCATTTAGGCCTTCCATAACTTTCCTTCTTTGAACTATTAATTGAGTTCTTTGATTTATGATTTTGTTGGGCCCTTATGGTTGAGCTTAGTCTCATTTTCTACCCAAATTATTATTTAAGTTTTTGAGCTTTAAGAATTCCTGAGCCTTACTTTGGTCCGTTTTGATTTTCTGTGCCTTTTTCGCCTTTCGCAAAGTTTTCCAACTTGAACGTTTTAAACTCTTCTTGTTCAAAATTTATTTGAATTTTTTTTATCAATTTCATATTTCTAGATTTATCTTATTCCATATTCCATGCATTCATCCCTTTGTTCATAGGGTTCGAATGTCATTTCTCAACGCGTAATGCCTTTATTCTTGATTTAGTGCTTAAGATTTGTGTTGTGAAAATTGAGGCGTCACATTAACGAACTGGAGCTCCTTGGATTCGAAATGGATGGGGAAACCTAGATCGATTTCATGCTCCAGTCACTGCGAGAGTCTTTTAAGCAATTCCTCCTAAATCATGCGATGAGTAAAGTGGATTACTCACTCGCGCAACTTCTTAAAGAACTACAGACAGTTGAAGGTATCATCAGGAACCACCATGTGGTGAATGTTGATGAATGACCCTGGACTTCTGACCCGAAAAGGATGAATAAGAAGAAAGGGAAAGTTCAAAAGCAACATCCGATTGTTAAAACTAAAGGAAAGACTCAATGAGCAGGAAAGCAGCCAAAAGGCAAGTGTTATTTTTTTCATTAGCCAGGACATTGAAAGAAGTATTGTCCGGTCTTCTTACCAAAGCATGACAGTGGACAAGGTAACAATTCTTCATTTACAGTTGAAACATATTTTGTGGTGGAATTTCAGGGAACTTAGTTTATAGAATCAAGAGCCACTAATCATGTCTGTAATTATTTGCATGGGTTCTAAGTAATCAGGCAGCTAACTGATGGAGAAATATTTGTATTCATGGGTGACGCGAATAAAGCAGCAGTAGTAGCATTAGAAAATTTTATTCTTGATTTTGGTAGAGATAGGCGAATAATTTTGGAAGATTATTTTTATGTACTTTCAATTCGAATGGATTTAATTTTTATGTCGAAATTGGTTGTGAATGGATATTCGGCCAATTTTAATAAAAATATTTATATTAAATTTGGCAATTCTTTTATTTATTTCGATACATTGGTAAACAATCTGTATATTATCAAACCTATTTTACCAGTACTGCTTAATATTGAATTGAATAACTCTAATGGAAATTATTTAAAAAGAAATGAACATTCTTTTTTTAACCAACCATATCTCTGGCACTTACGCCTTGGGTATTTTAATCTGAAAATGATTCAAAAATTGATTTCAAATGAGAAATTAAGCTCATTGAAAGTGGAGGCACTTTCAGTCTGTGAATCTTGCTTGTAAGGTAAGATGACTAAGAGACCGTTCTCGCCTAAGAGCTATAGATTCAAAGATGTGTTGGAATTGGTTCATTCCGACCTGTGTGCACCCATGACTATTCAGGAAATAGATGATTTTGAGTATTTCATCACCTTTATTGATGATTACTCAAGATTTGGTTACGTTTACCTGATACATCACAAGTCTGATTCCTCTAAAAAGTTCAAAGTTTTCAACGCTGAGGTGGAGAGGCGGCATGATAAACTAATCAAAACACTATGATACGATCGTGGTGGGAAATACCTCTTGGGAGAGTTTAGGAACTACCTAGAGGATGTAGGGATTACATCCCAGTTGTCTGCACCTGGCACGCCTCAGCAGAATGGTGTAGCAGAAAGAAGGAACCAAACTCTTTTGGATATGGTTAGATCCATGATGAGTTATTCGAATTTTTCTGATTCATTTTGGGGTTTTGCATTATAGGGCCGCATATTTGTTGAACCTAGTTTTATCTAAATTAGTTTCTTCAACTCCTACAGAACTGTGGAATGGGTGCAAGTCCAGTCTGGGACATGTTTAGATTTGGGGTTATCCAGCACATGTGCTAAGAAAGGAACTAGAAAAGTTGAAATCTAGGACAGATGTGTGTCTCTTTGTGGGTTACCCTAAAGGTACCAAGGAAGGTTTATTTTATGATCCTAAAGACCAAAAAATTATTGTTAATACCAATGCTCGATTCTTGAAAGAGCATTATATTATGAACTTCATGCTTAAGAGTAAGTTAATCTTATAAGAGCTAAGAGAAAATGACTGAACAGATGCACCAAATCTACAACAGAAAATATAAACTGATATCAATAACTCATTATCTTTTGGTAGTGGCAGATTTATTGATAATCAAAAACGTTTCACTAGTACACAAGTTCAGGGAGAGCCTCATCGTAATGGGAGGGTCAGGCAACCCAAGACAACAATTCAGGCCTTTGTATGAAAGCTATGAATTCAGAGATAGAATCTGTCACACCCCAATTTGAGAAAGGTGATCGACCATGGATCATGGGTCTTGGCCCAACAAACCAAGAAAGGTTAAAAACATACGATTAACTAACAATATGCTAAAAGATACCAAAATGCATGAGACTTAATCAATTAAAATTCATAATCATCAATGTGGGATAAACATCCCAATATCTCAAACAATATATTGATCTCAACAACTCATAATCAAATAATAGTTATGTCAATGCGGAAGCGAATGCATGTCCTAAGAGGTCTTAATCCTGGATCCCACGAAGCTACCGAGTCCATCAACTAGCTTCTTCACTGGTTACCTGAAATGTTTAATTACAACGTCAGGTAAAGCTGGTGAATGGAAGCATGCATAATAATATACAGTTCAAAAGTAGGGGATTCAAATAGTTTGTTTATAGTTGAACATAATCATTGTTAGAAATACACAATATAAGAAAAAATGGTGATAACACAATCCATCATTTCTCATTTGTTAAAATATTCATAATTTTTTCTCGTGATCTCGATATTAAGACTAGTCACCAACATATATATCAAACTGGACATCAGAGGTGTCCACAATAATCTCAAGACATAAATATATCAATATCATAATCCGTGCATAAAAAAAATGCCAACAATATAATCAGGGCATCAAATGCCAATAATGCACTCAGGGCATCACCATGCCAATAATGGTATACCAATCTGATCATCAATATGTGTGAGAAACTATCAACAACAATCACAAAAACAGCCTAGGTGTAAAATGCCAGTAAATATAATACTTGGGACAACTTTGACACATTGAATCCAACATCGAACATAGAGTCACCACAGGGTGGCGCCTGAGCCTTTTCCCTAAGACGATCCCAGTTCAGGTCACCGGAGACCCCGGGCTGTTCCTTAAACTGTTGAGCAACTAGGATCATCTCAGTCTTCGGGCCGGGTCTATTCCCCAGTTGGCCAGAGTCACCTCCGTAGAGGCTTATCCCCTAGACTTTCCACATGAACCCAAGAGAAGTCACATGATCGCAATCATAATAGATAAAAAGATAAAATATGTGTACCATAATTCTCATAAGAGAAAACTATAATAGTATCATAATAGCATTTGGAACATATACATTTCTTTTAATGATAGTTTGGGGATACAAAAACTTTATTGAAAGTATATAGCATGACAATCCACTTACCTGATATTCAATGCAAGCTCAAATGTAATAGCAAAGCAATCTACGGTTCACACATCACTCTGATTTGTACAATATAATATATCATAATCACAATTAATGCTAAATAAACCGAATTAACAACCAAACAAACCCTTCCCCCGATTATAAGTTTTTAAAGTTTATTTCTAGTGTTGATTTAATCATTAATTACTTTATTTTATCATTTAAACTGATACCCAAATAGGGCCTAAATAGGGCCTTAACCTTAGAATTAAAACATGATTTTTAAGAATTTTCGCTATTGTGAGTCGACCCAAGTGAGTCGACACAAAGTGTCATAGGCGACCATGAGTCAACATAGAAGGTCGTGTGTCGACTCAAAGATAACAGGTCTTGGTATATGGCACAGCAGGAAACCATGAGTCAACTCAAAGGGCTCGTGAGTCGACCCAAGTCCAACAGATGGTCATGAGTCGACATAACAGAGGCTGTGCCGACCCAAGGCAGCAAGTCATAAAACAGGTAACTATAAGTCAATCCAAAGGTAGCATGAGTCAACCCAAAGTAGAGTGAGCCAAGGTAGCTACTCTTCAGTCAACCAAAACAGGCCATGAGTCGACTCAAGGTAAGAGTGAGTCGACCCAAGCCAAGGCAGGTGATCATGACTCGACTCAAATAGTCCATGAATCGACCCAATGAGGTCTAGCAGTGGTCATGAGTTGACTCAAAGAACTCATGAGTCGACCCAAATCAAGGCCTGAGAAACAACCGAGGCCTTACCATCATGAGCCGACCCAATATTCACGTGAGTCGACCCACTGGCAATGAAACCAACTTCTAAGGTATGTGAGTTGACTCAACCTATAGGTGAGTCGACCCAAAGTTTCGGATTAGAGATTTCAATGGCTAAAATCTCTAAAATTCAGTGTCTTTTCTCTTTCTATTCTTCAATCTTATTGTTTATAATGATTTTCTTTTAATACCGAATGATATAATACATATACATAACTATTTATATGATATATTTATACATGA
>JAUTBS010034379.1:0-14077 GCA_032361285.1 Aequorea victoria
ATCTTACGCTCCGACCTTTATCGATAGATAAGATTCAAGAAGCTCAGAAAGTTGATCCTCAGTTTTTGAAGCTGTAGGATGAGGTCATTAGAAAAATGAACAAGGACTTTGTAGTTTCTGAAGATGGAGTGTTGATGTACAGGAAACGTTTGTGTGTCCCTAATGATGCCGATCTGTGGAGGGAAATTTTTGAGGAAGCTCATGGCTCGATGTACACGATGCATCCTAGAAACACAAAGATGTATCGGGATTTATAAGAAAATTATTGGTGGCATGGAATGAAAAGAGACGTGGCAATTTTTATTTCCAAATGTTTAGTGTGTGAACAAGTAAAGATTGAGTACCAGAGACCGGCAATATTATTGCAACCTCTGCCAATACCGGTATGGAAATGGAAACATATCACCATGTACTTTGTAACAGGATTGCCACAATCTCCGAAAATAAATGAAGCAATTTGGGTGATAGTCGATAGATTGACAAAATTGACACATTTCTTATCTATCAAGATGACTTTCTCGATAGATAGGTATGCACGTTTGTACATTGACGAGATTGTTCGTTTGCATGGTGTACGAGTGACAGTGGTGTCAGACAGAGATCTTAGATTCACATCGAAGTTTTGGATGAGCCGACAAGAAGCCATGAGAACTGTTTTGGATTTTAGAATGACTTTTCACCCCCAGACCGATGGACAGTCAGAAACAACTATATAGGCTTTGGAGGACATGCTTCGAGCATGTGTTTTGAATCTTTCGGGTAGTTGGGAGGATCATTTTTCTTTGATGGAAGTTGCGTATAACAATAGTTTCCAATTATCCCTAGGAATGGCGTCGTATGAAGCTTTGTATGGAAGGAAATGTTAAAGCCCGACCTGTTGGGATGAAGTAGGGGAAAGGAAACTGTTGGGACCGGAAATAGTTTAAATCACTGAGGATAAGGTCAATTTAATTCAAAAAAGGTTTAAATAGGCTCAAGATAGACAGAAGAGTTGTGCAAACAACCGACGACGAGACTTGGAGTTTGAAGTAGGGGACCAGGTGTTCCTAAAGATATCTCCATGGAAATGTGTCATGCGGTTCAGTAAGAAAGTAAAGTTGAGTGCTCGCTACATCGGACCATTTAAAATCATAAAAAGGATTGGGAGTACGACATACCAGTTAGCATTGCCCCTGGATCTATCAAAGCTACATGATGTCTTTCACGTATCTGTGTTGAGAAAGTATATGCCCGATCCTTTGCATATCTTATCAGTGCAACCAATTGATCTTAGGATGGATCTATCTTATGAGTAATAACCAGTAAAAGTATTAGAGCAAAAGGAGCAAGTGCTGAGGAAGAAAGTCATACATTGGTAAAAGTCTTGTGGCGCAGCCATTCTGTGGAAGAAGCTACTTGGCAAAGAGAGGAAGAGATATGGAAGAAATACCCACATCTTTTTTATCATCTACGTTTAAGTTTTGGGTCAAAATTTCTTTGAGGGGAGAATGTAATATTCTGTAATTTATTTATTTTAAAAAGAAAATTTTTAAGAATAATTAATGTTGTTAAGCCTGAGAGGTAATTATTAAATTAATTTTGGCCCGATTAATTAATTAGAATGCGATGGGAATTAATTCGTATACCCCGAAAGAAGAGGGATTGAAGTGTATTTTAAGCCAAGTTAAATTAATTTTCCTAAAATGAGGAGGGTAGGATATTTTATGGATTAAAATAAAAATCTGGTGGCTTAAAATAAAAAACAATCAGCATGTCAGTGGGTGTGGCTAACAGCCCCATGTTTTTGTCCCATCCTTCATCATTACAAGGCAGATATTGGGATACTCAAGAAATTTGGTCTCTCTTTCTCTCTCTATAGACCAAAACCCACGTATTTCCCCTAAATCTATGAGTTTCCTTCCATTTGTTATTGAGAGTGTCTGAGAAAGGTGAGTAAAGTGTTTTCACGAGACATTAAAGGTTCTGGAGCTGAGAGTGGTGGAGTTTTCACACCACAACCGAAAGAAAAGAAGAAAGGGAGAGAAGACGAAGCGTAAAATTGCCATTGACGTCCTCACTTGAGATTCTTGAGGTAAGAATCATAGCCTCAGCTCATAAGTATTTTACATCATGGAATACCTCCCTTAATAGGAGAATAGAACCCTTTTCAACACATGCATTCTGTAGATCCCCTTTTTCGTTCATCCTTGGTTTTTTTTTATGAGAGAAATTTGGAAGTTTTGTTCTTAATCTTGGTAGAAAGACCCTTATAAGGAGTTTGGGATGCTTAAGTTATGGAGGAGAGAACTTTGTGGGAGTTGTAGAGCTTTAAAAGATATACAAAAAACACATTTTTTACCCCAAATAGAGCCATATTTTAGAAAATGCACAGAAAACAAAGCATCAGCATTTTCGGTCATTTGAGTCGACCCAGACCCTCTGTGAGTCGACCCAAAGTGTTTTGGTCTCGGTAGTTTCTATCAGGCGAGCGTTTGAGTCGACCCAAGCCTTGCGGGTGTCGACTCAATCTGTGAAGCTATTTGTTGTTTTAATAGGCGAGAGCTTGGGTTGACCCAAGCTTTATGGGTGTCGTCTCAAATTGGTTTAGCCTCTGTTGTTTTATCAGGAATGAAAGTGAGTTGACCCATGGGGACCATGAGTCGACTCAATTGGAGTCGCTATCTGTTATTTAAAAGGCGAGGCCGTGTGTCGACCCAAGCCTAGACCCAGCACATGTGAGTCGACCCAAGTCTTGTGTGAGTCCAACCTCAGCCCAGCGCGCATGAGTCGAGATACCTCAGCCCATACCTTTACCCAAACCCTTCTGTGAGCACCTCGAGTTGACCTGAATGGAGGATGAGTCAACCTAGAGTCACGTGAGTCAACCCAACTTAGTTTTGTGTCGACTCAAATCTTTGAAACAATTTTCTTCCAGTGATGTTTCTGATCATTTGTGACCACATTTGGCCTTAGGTTTATTTTTGAAAAACATAGCTTATGACCATATCTATCTTCTGAAACTTTGCCAAAAATTATTACAAGAATTTAATCCTTTAATTGGAATTCACCAAACATTATAGGGTTGGAAACCTCTAAGAATCATGTGTAGATCCAGTTTCAATAGAAACTAAGAATCTTATGAGACCATAGGGTCAAGATGAAATATTTTAGGAATCACATAAGCGTAAAGTTGATTCTTATTCGTAGATTATTATGTAATCTAGATCCCGAAGGTGTAACCGCGCACGAGGGCACGTTGCCTCGTGATCAAGGAGGCCATTCGTGAAGTGCAGAAGTGAAAGGTGAGAGTGGCTAGCTTACTTAAAATGAAATGTAGAAAAATGTACTTATCTTTAAATGTTTTGATAACATGTTTTGTAATGATCTCATGAGTATTTTCTTAAAGAATGATTGGTTATTCAAAGGATATTGGTAGTTATTTTATCAAATGTGGTCCTATTTTATAATCGGTTTGGTTTGATCAAAATGTATCTTGTATCGTATATTTTGCTTAAGTGTGCCAAGTTATAGAGCGTAACCATCTCGAGTGGACCCCTTGTGTGGGTGCTTTATAGCCTTAAAGGCATTGCCCCTTATGTGGGTATTTAGTAGCCTTAAAGACATTGCACCTAAGTTGGGCGGAGGTCCAGTGGTGGACAGATGTTACCCCTTGTGTGAATGTTGGATAGCCTTAATGGCATTGCCCCTATGTTGGGCGGAGGTCCAGTGGTGGATATGTGGCACTTACCACTAGTGTTATATGAGTGGCCCTCACACTCGCCACTCAAATGAAAGTGCGTTATGTTATGAGGTAATGGTACTGTCGGAACTCTCGATCGTGAGATTAAACGACTACTTGGGTACTGTAAAGCGTGAGTTGGGTGTTTGGTGTTACATATATATGCTTGTGGAAATATAACACGTGAATGTGGAGTTTATTGAAATGCTTTGATAAATGTATTTTAAGTATGTTATCGAAAGATCATAAAATCTATTCTTATTTGTGTGTGTGACGTTGCTTTTACAATAAAATGCTTGATGACAGAGATGTTTTATATCTTGTTTTATTTTAATACTAAGCCCACTCTCCTGTAATCTTGTGGTTGCAGATTACAGTTCGGGGTAGACTTTTGCTCCACTAGTGCTAGGAGAAGGATCCTGTAAGGAAGAAGATCCCTTGTGTAATGGTTTCTTTTGGATTGTAACCTTAACAGATGATTATTTATATTTGTGAACATGGTTGGGATTGAGTATCCTATAGTTTAGCTTACCTTTTTGTATATCAGGATGGAGTATCCCTTTTGTGGAGTATATGTATGGTGTTTGGAAACGATTTGATGTTTATTGTGAAATATCTTTGGGAAATGCAGAGTGCATCCCTTAGTACATTATTGTATTTGTGGTTGAAGTAAGTTGTGTTACCCCACTCCGAGTAGGATTATTTATCCTTTGGGGAGTGGAGTGTTACAGGACATCCCTTCATTATCCATTTTGACATGACTGTAGTTGCCCTGATCTAGTGAAATACTCCTTATATGTTGTGAAATGGAAGGAGGCCCTAGAGACAATCACCCAACGGGTGTTCTGTCTAGTAAGCCCGATGAATCCTTCATCATAGATAATGACGATCTCTCCTTGAACATGATTGAGCCTTAGTTGCTCATTGACTATTTGATCTAGTTTTTCTTGAAATTTTTTAATTTGAAACTCATAGAAACTCATTCTTTCATTGAGTTTCTTGTTGATATCAACAATATGGTCTAGTTTGGAGTTTATGTCCACTAGGGTAGAGGTAGGGAAGGTTTGGAAAGTAGAATCAGAAGTGGAGAAGGTTTGGAAGGGAGGCTGTGGAAAAGCAGAAGAACATGGAATTGCAGAGGTAGTGGCAGTTTGTGTAGGTGAGAAAGTTTGAGTGTTCGGTCTTGAGGTGGAAGGAAAGGTTGAAGGAGGTGGAATAATAGTGAAAAGATATGGAATCGCAGAAGGATGAGAAAGAAAAGAAGAGGTGTGAAACTGTGAAGGATAGAGAAAACTAGATTGTCAGTATGTGGGGCTGTGCACTGACGATCATCAGAGAGAGGAGAGAGGGTTTGGGTGGTTAGGTTGGGTTGATCCTGTGTTTGGTCTTGGGTGTAATGGATGAAGAAGTGGTTTCAAGTTTGACCCATTTGCCATCAATCTCAACCAGTCGCATCCTTTTTAGGATAGACTTGTTGTAGATTTGGGTATGGTGGAATGAGATGCATAAGGAGTCCTTAGAATTTATCTTAAAGTATTTAAAGATTTTTGTAAAAATCATGCCATGAGGGAGGATATTTTTTGTGGTGTTAGCAGCTTTAGAAATATCACAAATAAGAAGATGGCCAAGGTCTATAGGGTGTTGGTTGATGATGGACCACATTACAAATAATTTAATAAAGGTAACATCCCCAAATTTTCCACCTTAAGGCAAAAACATGTGGTTCACCATATGGGGAAGGATTCGGTATTCAGGGAGCAGAAGGTTGGCATCAAAAATTTTGTGAGGGTTAAGATTTGATTTGCCAATGATTTGAAAAATAAATTCCTCAATGGGAAAGTCAGGATGTGAGGTGTGTTTGTCTATACAATCTATGAGATGAGTTCCACTAGGGGCTTCTAAGATTTTGTCGATCAAATCTTCTCCAAGAACCAGGTCTTTTCCTTTGACCCAGGAGGAGAGAAATAACCCTTCAAAGCCATCTATCTTATGCATATGGGTATAGGTTATTTTAACCAATTCAGGGTAAACTGGTTCTTTGATGGTTACCAATTTGTACCATCCAAGGTTGGTAAATCAGTCCCTAAATTGCATTCTAATTAAATCAAAAAATTGGAGATCAATCCACCGCCCATTTGGAACTTGATGAGTTTTAAAGGATTTGGTGTACCTACTTTAGGTTTCGGAGTCTCGATAGACGAGAGAAGATGAGGGACTCTTGCCCTTTTTGAGTTTCTTCCTTGAAGCTTCAGTAGTTCTTGCTCGTTTGGTGACGCTTGAATGTGTAGGATCATCCATGGTTTCTTGATTTCTTAAAAGAGGATGACCGAGAGAGGATTTCTTGAAAAACTAGGGCTTAATTTCTTTTGACAGGGAGATATTTCTCAGCGATGATGCCGAAAAAGGTTTTGAAAGGTTCTTATGGTGATGGTTTGGAAAGAAATGGTGAGGAGGTGTGTCGGTTGACAGGTTCCTTGAACCAGAGAGAGAAAACACACAAGTGAGAAAGAGAGAAGGTCTGATTTACAAAAATGGGGGCCACCACAGAACATTTTAATTTATACCCGTTATACTTGAGTCGGCACATAGGAGTGTGAGTCAACCCAAATGTGTATTTAGGGAAAATGACAGATCGCGACGTTCTTGAGTCGACACAGTTTCTCGTGTGTCGACACAAATGCCTTTTGAGTCAACACAAAAATGTGTGAGTTGACCCATCAGCAAAAACTGCTGAGGCAAAAAGTCTTGAGTCGACCCAAATAGTCTTGAGTCGTCACAAAAGCAAACAGAATGATATTTTAGGCAATTTTAGCAAAAAATTTATGGATTTAGCATTCTTATTTCACCTTTAATGTAATTTAATCTTTCAACACTTAATGTCTTGGTAAAAATATCAACTAATTGATGTTCAGTACTTATGAATTCGATTGAAATATCTTTTTTTTTTTTGCACATGATCTCATATGAAATGATGTCTAATTTCAATGTGTTTTGTTCTTGAGTGTTGGATAGGATTTTTTGTCAAATTGATTGCACTTGTATTATCACATTTAATTAAAACTTTATGATATTTTAGATTAAAATTTTTCAATTGTTGTTTTATGTATAACATTTGAGCGCAACAACTTCCTACAGCTATGTATTCAGCTTCTGTGGTTGAGGTAGTTACAGAGTTTTGTTTCTTACAAAACCACGAAACTAAAGAGTTTCCTAGGAAGTGGCATGAACCGCTAGTGCTTTTACAATCTAGCCTACAGCTGACAAAACTAGTATCCGAATAATTTAATAATTCAAGAGATGTGTTCTTAGAATACCATAAGACTTGGTTTGTTGATCCTATTAGATATCTAAGGATTCTTTTCATAGCTATTAGATGTGATTCTTTAGGATCAGACTGATATCTACCACATAAATATATGCTAAACATAATATCAAGACAGCTAGCAGTTAAGTAAAGGAGACTACCAATCATACCTCAATACTTCTTACTGTCAATTGACTTACCTTTCTCGTCCTTGTAAATTATTATTGATATGCTCATAGGAGTTGTGCGTGGTTTTGCATCTTCCATATCAAACATTTTTAACAGTTCTTTCGTGTATTTGGTTTGATTTATAAAAGTCTCTTCTTTTGTTTGCTTGATTTGAAGTCTAATAAAAAATTTGAGCTCTCCCATCATGCTCATTTCGAGTTCTTCCTGCATAATCTTAGCAAACTATGTGCACAGATTTTCATTAGTAGATCCAAAGATAATGTCATCAACATAAATATGTACTAATAGCATGTCTTTTTCTATTTGTTTAATGAACAATATTGAATCAAGTTTTCCTCTATAATTTTTTTTTTGTATTAGAAAACCACTTAATCTTTCATACCATACTCTAGTTGCTTGTTTCAACCCATATAACGCTTTTGATAGCTTAAAGACATGATCTGAGTATTTATGGTTTTCAAAACTGGGAGGTTATTTTACATACATTTCTTCATTTATGTAGCCATTCAAGAAAACACTTTTAACGTCCATTTGAAACAATGTAAATTTTTTTTTGACATGCAAATGCTAACAATATTCTTATGGCTTCTAATTTAGCTACAGGAGTATATATTTCTTCATATTTAATGCCTTCCTCTTGATTATAACATTGGGCTACAAGTTTAACTTTGTTTCTAACTATATTGCCCGATTCATCCTTCTTATTTCTAAAAACTCATTTTATGCCTATGATAGTGTTATTTTTAGGTCTAGAAACTAATATCCTTACCTTATTTCTTTCAAATTGATTTAGTTCCTCTTGCATGGCACCTAACCAATATTCATCATTTTCATCTTCTTGAATATTTCTGGGTTCTATTTGAGATATAAATGCTAGATTATTACAAACATCTCTAACAAGAGATCTAGTGGTTACTCATTTGGTTGGTTCTCCAATGATTTGATCTATTAGATGATCTTTGATTAACCTTTTATATGTAGTCTCAACTTGAGGTAGATCTTTTGATTGCTCTTCATCTTTATTTTATTGAGAGGTGTCAATGGTTATATCATTTATACTTTCTCCTCTTAATTCTAGGTGTCAATGTTTTTCGGATATGGGAACATTTGTTTCTTCAAACAAAACATGCATAGACACTTCAACAACTTGACTTCTTTTAAGGTATACCCTATACGCTTTACTCATTGTTGAATATCCTAGAAAGATACCTTCATCATATTTAGTATAAAATTTTCTAAGATTATCTTTGGTATTTAATATGAAGTATTTATACCCAAATACATAAAAATAGCTAATATTGGGTATCCTACCATGCCATAGCTCATATGGGATTTTATTTAATTTTGATCTAATAATTACCATATTAGATACATAGCATGCGGTATTGACGGCTTCAACCCAAAAATATTTAGTTAGATTATGTTCATTAAGTATTGTTCTGGCCATTTTTTGTAGGGTTCTATTATTTCTTTCTACTACACCGTTTTCTTGAGGTGTTCTAGGTGCGGAAAAATTGTGACCTATTCTATTTTCATCACAGAATTTCTCAAACTCTATTAATGAATTCTCCTCCTCTATCACTTCTTATGTTATTGATCACGCATCTTTTTTCCATTTTGAAGCCTTTTACATAACTTAGCAAAATGTATGTGTGTTTCATCCTTATGTGCAAGAAATATTACTCATGTGTATCTAATATAATCATCTACAATTACAAAGGTGTAATATTTTCCACTTAGGCTTGCTTTAGATGTGGGTCCAAAAAGATACATACGTAAGAGTTGCAGAGGCCTAGTTGTTGATATGTGGTTCTTTTTCTTGAAGAATGTTTTACTTTGTTTTTCGTATTAGCATACATCACAAATTTTGTCCTTAATGTATTTAGTTTAGGAAGAGCTTTTACTAGTTCATTATTTGATAACTTTGTGATTAAGTCCATACTAGCATGACCTAGCCTTCTATGCCACAACCAACTAGTTTCATTTATGACAGTTAAGCATTTCACATTTTGTGATTCAATATCATCAAAATCAATTGTGTATACATTCTCATTTCTATGGCCAACAAAGAGAACCTTATTATCACATACATTCTCTACTCTACATGCATTAGTTTCAAAGATTACTTTATAACTTTTATCATATAGTTGACTAATACTTAGTAAATTATGTTTAAGTCTATCAACTAGTAAGATATTTTCAATAGCAATGGAGGAATCTTTACCAATGGTACTAACCCTGAGAATTTTACCTTTGGAGTTGTCACCGAAACTTACGTGCCCTCCATTCCTTGGTGTGATAGAAATGAATTTACTTTTATTGCCCATCATGTGTCAGGAGTATCCACTATCCAGGAACCATTTATCCTTGTGTGGAGTTGACTTTAAGCACATCTACAAGAAACCAATCATACAATCTTTGGTACCCACTTTTTCTTGGGTCCATCAATATTAGTTTTTGTATGATGCATTCCTTTAAGAATTCAAATTTTATTCTTATCTTTGCAGTTCTTTTTAATGTCACATAATTTACCACAGTGTTTACGACATGGTACTTCATGAGTTGTGAGAACTTTTAAGAACTTTTGGTCATTTAATTCTTCATAGCCTATACCGGCTTTGTTATAGACAAATCTTCGTTGTCCTAAGAGTTTGTTAAGGTTTTCTTCACCTTTTGTAAATTTTGTGACAGTATCGAAAAGATTATTTGCTTTCAATTTTAATGATTCATTTTTATTTTCTCAAAAAATCATTTTATCATTATGTGAGAAAGTATTTCTTTCAAAGGTTACTGTTTCATTTAACTCTTCAAGTTATTTTGAAAGACTCATAATTTTCTTTTTAAAAGTTTTATTTTTTATATCAATCTTTTTAAATTCACTATGTAATTCATTGAATACATATAGAAGTTCATCATAATCAAATGAGTTTAGAATTACCTCATCGTCACTGTCATTTTCTTCATTTTCCATGAGACAGAGATTTACAATCTCCTCATCACTTGACGTTGATTCTTCTTAACTTCCATCTGGATCATCCCATGTAACCTTCATTACTCTTTTGCTGAATCTCTTGGGTTTGTCTTTCTTTAGAAGTGGACAGTTTGCTTTGAAGTGCCCCGATTTCTTACATTTGAAACATATGAGGATATCCTTCTTAGTCATGTCATTTTTACTTCTTTCTCTTTTGTTGAAGTCCTTCTTAAAAGGTCTTCCTTTGAAGTTTCTTGTTCTTTTAAGAAACTTGTTGAACTTTCGGCTGAGAAGTGCTATGTCGTCATTTTCATCTTCAGAATCTTCTTTGTCTAATGAT
Organism: Aequorea victoria; assembly: GCA_032361285.1. Classification (NCBI taxonomy): domain Eukaryota; kingdom Metazoa; phylum Cnidaria; class Hydrozoa; order Leptothecata; family Aequoreidae; genus Aequorea; species Aequorea victoria. The sequence goes on from JAUTBS010034379.1 coordinate 10,523, forward strand.
TCTGGTTGTGAACATTTTAAGGCCATTTCTCTTCTTACTTTTGGTTCCTCTTCTTCGAGCCTTCCTTTTATGACGATCTCATACGTCATTAATGAATCCATGAGTTCATTAAGGCCGAGTACATTGAGATCCTTTGCCTCTTGGATAGCTGTAACTTTTGCATCCCAACCTTTAGGCAGAGATCTCAGAATCTTCCTTATATTTTCAACATTAGTAAATACCTTTCCAAGATATCTCAAGAATTTGATAATGTTAGTGAATCGTGTAAACATGCTAGAGATATTTTCATCACCATGCATTTTAAATAATTCATACTCATATACAAGCATACTAATCTTGGAGTCTTTTACTTGATTTGTTCCTTCATGAGTTATTTCAAGTTTATCCCATATTTTTTTAGCAAGTTTACAAATAGATATTCTATTAAATTCATTTGGATAGAAAATATAGTATAGGAGATTCATTACTCTAGAATTTCTTTATATTTTTCTAATATCATTTTTATTCCATTCAAATTCATCTTTAATAATTGTTATTCCTTCCATTACTTTGACAGGTCTTTCAGGACCATATACAGTAATTTTTCATAATTTATAATCTGCAGCTTGTATGTATATTTTCATTTTATCTTTCCAATAGTTAGAATTTGTTCCACTGAACAATGGATGTCTGTTTGTGAATTGTCCCTCAGAAAGAGTGATTCCAACGGAGGTTACGATAGGATGGTCTTAGACTGTTAAGTCTTTAATCAAGATATGAGATTTTGATACCAATTATTAACTAAAGAATAACCCTAGAGGGGGGTGAATAGGATCTTTTAAGATTATGTTTGTTTTAAAAAATATTTAAAAAAAAATAATAACTAACAACTAACAGGAAATATAAACAGATATACACAAGCAAGAGAATAGAGATAAAAAGTTAGAAAATGACAACGCAGATTTATAGTGGTTCGGCTATTCCAGCCTACATCCACTCCTCAAGCTCATCTTGAAAATCTCTCCACTATGGATAAGAACTGACGGGTGTGCCTCAAACCTTTTTACAAAGATGCACACAGATGCGTTTCGAAACTTCTAAGCTTCTAGAACTTGTGATCTTTTACGAAGATGCACCAAGCTATGTTCTAAAGTTTCCAAGCTTATAGTACTTGTACTCTTTCCCTTTGTGTGCTACACCATACATAAAGATAAGTAACGGGCGACTCACCCTTGTACAGACTTGTTGTAAATGTTTTGATGTTATAACATCAATGAAAGGAACTCTCTCACAAAGTAGATGTTTTACAATAAGCTCATAGATGAAAGAACCAAAATTAAAATAATGAACAATTAGCTGATATAGTTTTCCTTTGAAAATGGCAGAATAAAATTCTCACGATCTGATGTTGTGTGACTAATATCTCTTGTATTTTCTTCGTATCAGTGTATGAGAGTGAGAGATATATTTTTTGTTTCTGCTGTGTAAGATTATTGGTCTATCTTTCTGAATGATCTGCTGCTATTTAAATAGTTTCAGTAAATAGTCGTTGCAGAATCTTCATTTTGAATCACTATATATCATGATCTGATCTTCCGTAAATCAAGTAATGATTTCTGTTAATCTTGATCTGATATGATTTGTAATCATCCTTAAAAGTAATTTCGATCATCAATGTAGTCGTTGCAATTTGAAAACACTTTCTGAAATCGCGCTGTAAAACATAGCTGGTCTCCGCATCCAATCCCTGAAATCCCGTAACAGCGGTTTCCTTGATTTGTGCCATGGACCTTCCTGATTTGATTTTAAAATGTCTTGGGATCATATCTATAATTAAAAATGATCTGCATCGAGCAATTCTAATTCATAAATATTCTAGAAATCACGCTGTAAGTGGAACTGATCTTCGCGGGATTCGTACTGTGCAATTTGCTAAAATCGCGCCCTTGGGTCGACTCACTTGGAGTTGGGTCGACTCAAGTTCCTTAAATCATAGATTCTTCTTGTTGTGGGTCGACTCATGTTACTTAGACTTTGGAGTTTTTGCTGTGGGTCGACTCATGATCCTTAGACTTCGGAATCTTTGTTTTGTGTTGACTCATGATCAAGTTGGGTCGACTCAAAATCCTTACTCTTTGAAATCTTCAACTGTGGGTCAACTCATGATAAAGATGTGTTGACTCATGATGATGAAGTCTCGGTTTCTTTTTTAGGCCTTCAGTTGGGTCGACTCATGTGATGCTTGTGTCGACTTATGATTGCCTTGATCGACTATACCTTGTCACGCCTGCCTTGGGTTGACTGGTGCCTTATCTTTTGTCAGCTTATGCCTGCCTTGGGTGGACTCATAATTGACTTGGGTTGACTCATGGTCGCTTTTGAGGAAAGTCCAGAGAGCTGAGTGACTTTGGTCGACTCACCAATGCTTCTGGGTCGACTCATGGTCACCTGCTAAGCAATATGCCGAGAGCTTGTTCATTTGGGTCGACTCCAATACAGAGTTTCTTCTGAGGAAACTTTATTCTCCTTCTGAGCTTATGCCTTGTTTGGAAAATGATTTAATAATTTTCTCAATCATTTAATACCTAAAATAACTTCAACCATTGTTAAATACAAGGTCAACCCCAATTGTGGGTGTTATCTGTTCATAGGTATTAAAATTATTGGAACGATTGATTTTGTCTTATAAAAAGATATATTTCAAAAATCATTTGATCTTCATTAAAGTTTTGTTTGTTATTATTAAAAATAATAAACACTTTATAAAATATTAGTGCTAAAAGTCATATGTCGGGAGTATCCACTGTTTAGAAATCACTTGTCCTTATGTGGAGTAGACTTTAAGCACACCTACAAAATTAATCATACAATTTCTTTTGATACCCATTTTTTCTTGGGTCCTTCAATGTTAGTTTTTGTATGATGCATTTTTTTAGGAATTCAAATTTGTTTCTTATCTTTGTAATTCTTTTTAATATGACCTAATTTATCGCAATACTCACAACATGATATTTCATAAGTTGTTAGGTCTTTTAAAAACTTTTGATTATTAAATTCTTCATAGCCTATGTCGATTTTATTGTAAACACATCTTTGTTGCCCTAAATATTTGTTCATATTTTTTTCACCTTTTATAAATTTTGTGACAATTTAGAATAAATCATTATCTTTTAATTTCAAAGATTCATTTTTTTTTTCTAGAATAGTTATTTCATGACTATGTGAAGGTTTACCTTTTTCAAGAATTAATGGTTCATTGAAAACTTTTAATTCCTCAAGATCTTTTGAAAGACTTGTAAATTTGTTTTTTTAAAAATCATATTTTTTAATTCAATCTTTTTAAATTCATAATGTAATTCATTAAAAGCATTTAAAAGTTCATCGTAGTCATTTAAGTTTGAGATTACCTCATCCTCACTGTCATCTTTTTCATTGGGTATGAGACAGAGATTCATGATCTCCTCATCGCTTGACGTTGATTTTTCTTGACTTTCATCCAAGTCATCCCATGTGACTTTCATTACTCTTTTGTTGAATCTTTTGGACTTCTCTTTTTTTATAAGATGACAATTTGCC
>JAUTBS010034489.1:0-14076 GCA_032361285.1 Aequorea victoria
TTAGTAAACATCAAATCAATTGTTGTTATAAGTCAAAATCAAAGATAGAATATGATTGAATAACCCTTGGGTCAACACTTTCATATGAAGAAGAGCCAGTGAAGATGTTGGACCGAAAAGAGCAAATGTTGAGGAGCAAATTTATACCGTTAGTGAAGATCTTATGGCGCAGCCATTCAGTGGAGGAAGCCACTTGGAAAAGAGAGGAGGAGATACGGTAAAAGTACCCACATCTTTTTTATCAAATACGTTTAAATTTTGGAACCAAATTTCTTTAAAGAGAGGAGAATGTAAGATTCCGTAATTATTAAGAAAAAATATTAAAAATAATTATTTTTGGTTGAGACCCAAAAGATAATTAATAAATTTTATGCGGCTCCATTAATTAATTAATTAATTAATTAGAACTTAAATGGGAATCTAATTATTTAACTCCAAAATAAGAAGGAATTAAAGTGTAATTTAGGCCAAGGTATTTTAATTCCCATAAAAATAAAAAAATGAACATGTCTTATGATAATCTGGTAGCTTAGTTCACAAGCCATCATCACATCAATATGGGATTGCAGGACATCCCAGTGGTTTTATGACATCACCCCTGTGCTCTCATCATTTCAAGGGCCAGGTGGTGGAAAGAAATCATTTTCTCTCTTGGACTGACATCTCCTTTGGATAATTCTGAGATCCTACTTATGTCTACATAAGTTCTATAGAGAAAGAGAGAGAGAAGACAATTAAGGGGGATTCGTGGAAGTTGTGAAGATGTTGGTGATAGGTGGTGCGAAATTGTTCCACACCGGAATCTGAGAAGAAAGAAGGGGAAAAGAAAGAAAGATAAAAGATTTTGAAGAGTTCATGGAGTTTTTCGGGAGTTCCTCCTTGTTATATAAGACCCCGTGAGAGAAGATCTTGAAGGAAATAGCCCTTCCATCTTTTTATCTACCATCATCTTCGAAAGGTAGATATTCTATCCCTTTTGCTGAAGAATAGAACCCATATCTTAGTTTTATCTTGTTCCCTGAACATACATGCAAGTGGACCTTTCCTTTATTCATCTTTGAGTACGTAAGTAGTGAAAAATCTAGAAAATTAGTTTCTTAATCCTCATAGAAATGACTCTATAAGAAGTTTTGAAGTTATGCATGCATAAGTTGTGATGGAAGGAAGTTAATGGATGTCGTAGAGCCTTGAGTGATGGATAAAAACCATGTTTTCACCCCCAAATAGAACCTTGTTTTAGAAAATAAACAAAAATAGAGCATCATCATTTTCGTGCCTTTGAGTCGACCCAACCCCTGTGTGAGTCGACCCAAAATAGTTTACTATTTGTATCTTTCTCAGGATGTTGTTTGAGTTGACCCAACACCCCCTTATGTCGACCCAAATCTTATCACCCTCAGTATCTCTATCAGTCGAGACTTTGAGTCGACACAGAATGGGTTGTGTGTCGACTCAAACTTGTTAGCTCTTGCTATCTTTATCAGGCGAGAATGTGTGTCAACCCACGATGACTTGTGAGTCGACCCAAAAAAGTTGCTCTCTGTAGCTTAGCAGACGGGGCTGTGAGTCGACCCAATCCAAGTTTGAGTCAACCCAAGTTTGTGCCCAACTCATATAAGTCGATACACCCCAGCCCACTCCTCAACCCAACCCATCTCTGTGCATCCTAAGTTGACCCAAAGACGTGGTGTGTCGACCGAGAGCCATATGAGTCGACCCAATCGAAGTTTGAGTCGACTCAAATGTGTAAAAACACCTTTTTCCAGCAGTGATTCAGAACAATTGGGGACACTTTTGGCCTTCTGTTTCTTCATGAAAAAACATAGTTAACAACCATATCTAACCTTTGAAACCTTTCTAGAATTTATTAAAAAGGTTTAACACTTTAAAATGAATTTACCAAGCATGGTAGAATTGGAAGCCTTTAAGAATCAAAGGAAGTTGATGTTCCAAGAGGAACTATGAATCCCTTAAGGCTATAGGGTTAAGAAATAAGATTGTTAAGAATCATATGAAGTATAAGTTGATTCTTATTCATGGGTTGTTATGAAATTTAGGTACCGAGAGGAAAATCATCCACGAAGGAGCGGTACCACGTGATATAGGAGGTCATTTCTGAAGCGCTCGAGTAAAGGTGAGAATGGCTAGTTTATTTAAAATGAAATGTGATAAATGTTGTTATCTTAAATGCTTCGACAACGTGTTTTGTGATGATCTCATGAATGTTCTTAAAGAAAGTTTTGTTATGAAAAATGATGTTGATCATTGATTTACTCAATTATGGTACTGTTTTATAAAGGATTTATTGAGATCAAAATGAATCTTGTGCATGATGCTTTGCTTGAGTGTGCCAAGTTATGTAGCGGGTAAACATCCCAAGTTGATCCTTTATGGGTGGTTAGTAACCATAGAGGCATTTGGCCATAATGGGTGGTTAGTAGAAATAGAGGCATTTGCCCATAATAGGTGTGTGGCAGCTTATTAGCATTGTAGCCTTAAAGGCTTTGCCCTTTGTGGGTGTCCTATATCGGTGGAGTTGCGCCTACCACTAGTGACATCATAAGTGGCCCTTGTCACACCCCAATTTGAGAAAGGTGACCGGCCATGGATCATGGGCCTTGACCCAACGAACCAAGTAAGCCTTAATCATTTCAGCTAACAATATATTAGATAATATAATCATGCAGGGATTTAAATAATTAAAATCCATAATTATACATGTGGGACAAAATAGCCCACTATCTCCTCAATGTGTATCAACAATTCATTATCAATTCATTTACTTTATTCTGAATGCGGAAGCAAAATATGAATGCTTATAATGCATGTCCTAGAGGTATTTATCCTTGGATTCACTTGAAGCATCCGAGTTCATCATCTAGCTTCTTCCTTGAATTCCTGAAATGTTTAATTTTACAACATCAGCAAAGCTGGTGAATGGAATCATGTATAATACAATACAGTTCAAAATAGGGGGTATGAAATAGTTTGTACATCAACATAATCATGGCAGGATATATACGGTAATATCAAAAGGTAATCATTCAACTCATCATTTTATTTCATTATCTCATATCATAATCTAATATCATTATTTCATATCATTTCATCTCATATCATTATTTCATCTCAATGTCTTATTTCATTTGATATCATAATTTCATTTATTTATAGGTCCCATTTTCAATTCACGAGTCACCAAGATATCACATACTCATTTGGTCCCGTTCTTAACGAGTCACCAAGATCTCCCATTCATTTGGTAATTCTACACTAGTCACCAAGACATCTCTTCAGACATTATGTCTGTATCACATCATTTGGTCCTATCTACGGGTCACTAAGAAATTTCGTTTATTTTATAACATTACACGAGTTACCAAGACATCTCATCAGACATTATGTCTATATCTCATCATTTGGTCATATCTACGGGTCACCTAGAAATACCATTCATTTGGTAACATTACAAGAGCTACCAAGACATCTCATCAGACATTATGTCTGTATCTCATCATTTGGTCCCATCTACAGGTCACCAAGAAATCATATTCATTTGGTAACATTACATGAGTTACCAAGACATCTCATCATTTGGTAATGTTACACGAGTTACCAAGATATCTCATTATGTTTGTATCAATACATATACTTTCTATTTACAATATATGATGTTGAGGTGTTGATAAGAATCCTCTCCTAGCACTTTTCATGATACATTTCATAACACTATTCATAATACTTTTCATTACGTAGGATATTCAAGTTTGTAAAATAATTGATGATAAACCTTCCTATAACATTCTTCGTTTCATAGGCTATTCAATATTGTAAGATAAATGATAATAAACTTTTTCATAACACTTTTTATTTGGCCCCGTTTATTAACGAGTCACCAAGATGTCACGTCAATATAATCATATGAGAAAAATCTTGTGAATCATTTATCAAGGTTCTTTTGCATGCTAAAACATTTAATCCATGGTTGTTCCATAAGAGGATATCATACTATATCAATAAAACACATTTTTTAAACATATGCATTTTAAATTCTAAAGTCATTCGAGGGATACGTCATCGTATTAAAAGCATGTAGCAGATAAGTCCACTTACAGATAAAATATTTATACCATGATTTTTCAGTAGAAAATCATACAGTGTCAAATAAAACATTTAAAATATCTAAATTTACTTTTCCAAGTAGTTTGGGATTGCGGAGAATTTTAATAAAAGATACATAGCATGAGAGCCACTCACCTGAGGTCCACGCTAAGTTTAAAAGAATTGGAATGTACTCTACGATTTGTATGTCAACCTGATTATACATAGTAACGGTGCAAAGTCAATATATAAGCTAATAATGGCATTAATTAGCCAAACAATCCCTTTCCAATTTTTATAAGCTTCAATCTATGTTAATTAAATTATTAATTAACTTAATTTATCATTCACATTAATGCCCAAACAGGTCATAAGGCTTAGGATTAATTTTAGGAACTTTTCTTCAATTGTTCAGTCATTGAGTTGACACAGATAGCTTCTGGGTCGACCCAAACAGGTCTAAAGCATGCGTGAGTCAACAAAACACCACTGTGTGTCAACTTAAGGTGAAAGGGGGTCTCGCCATACACTGTGAGTCGACACACAGAGGTTGTGAGTCAACCCAAACCCTTTAGATGGTCATGAGTCAAAACCACAGAGGCTGTGGGTCGACCCAAAACAGTCTGGCATGGTTTCAAAGGATTGTGGGTCGACTCATGGGGTCTGTGAATCAACCCAAGGTTGTCTTCAAGTCTCAAAGGGTCGAAGGAAAGGGATGATGTTGACCTTAGGACACAAATGGTCTTTGTGAGTCAACCCAAGAGGGATTGAGTCGACTCAAAAGGCAAGGCAGAGGCACTGGGTCAACCCATAAGGGGTGTGAAATGACCCAAAGGTCAAGTGAGCTGATGGGGGTTCACTTTCAGTCGCCTAAGGTGTGCAATGAGTCGACCCAACTGTGTGTGAGTCGACACAATTGTTCAATGGTCTTGGTATGGTCAACATGAGTTGACCCATAGGTCTTGTGAGTCGACTCCAAGTAAGACATACACCATGAGTCGACTCAAGAAGATCATGAGTCGACCCAAAAGCACGGGGGTCATCATCTACGTCAATTCATTTTTACTTCTAGCAATTCCCACTTGGGTCAACTCAGTCGAGGCGTGAGTCGACCCAACATCTCGCAGCAACCATTGATAGCTGTTGGAACTTGAATTTTTCATGGTTTTTCTTCATCCATTTTCTTCTTTAACCAACATCTAAGGTATTTTATCATGTTTTTGAATGATCTAAACATGTTTTCTTGTTTGATTACACAATGTTGTCATTCATGGAGTCATATATATATATGTAATTGTTATATACATATATATATATATATATATTCGTTTCACTGCTATAATTATAATATATATGTATAAATTGGACCTATTAAAATGTGGTTCCCCATACACTTAATCTTATATCTTTTATTTAATCGCATGTCTCGGTGGTCTGGTCATACATTAAACTATAATCTTATAAATATGATGATATCTATATATATGCTTTCACTGTGTATAAGAACTGAACAGGAAATTGATTCTTATCCGAAATCACCTAATGGTGATGAAGACAAAGATGATGATGATGGTGATGGTTGCTGCGATCAACGCCAACGCCCAGTGGCGGTGGCAGTGGTGACTGAACCGTGATGGTGGTGGACAGTGATGGTGTGCGAAGAACAGAAAGAGATCGGGTGAGAGGGAGATCGCACAGAGGGATGAGAGATTAAGAGATATCGGTTTTCTAGAAGAGGGAGCCCATTTAAAATGGGAGGAAAGCCACGAAATCAGGGATTGGATTCCTGATTTTCCTCATCGATTCCCTAATCCACAACCAACTCCCCCCAAAATAAGAAACACTTTTGACTTTTTCCTTTTTAAAATTCTATCATAGCTGACTTACAGCTGGTTTGCCTTTCTTTTCCTTATTTCTTTTATTTATTCTTTCTTTTATTAATTAGGTGCTAGCCAAATTAATTTATTCTACCCATTAAATGTAATTTTATTCTTTTTAATTTACTTATTATCTCGGAACTCCCTTTTTATCACATTATTTATTTATGTTTTTATTTAGTTACTTTATTTGTAAATTAATTAATTAAATTATTGAGTTAATAATTAGTTTTAAAAAAAAAATTAAATTTTATCGAATTTTACAGCCCTCATACTCGCCACTATAAAAATATGTGCGTTTGATGAGGTTACAGTACCGTCGGAACTCTCGGTGGTGAGGTTAAACGACTACTTGGCCACTGTAAAGCGTGACCTGGGTGTTTTGGTGTTATATAAATGCTTTTAAAAATATAACACGTGGATGTTGAGTTTATCCAACTTTATGTTGAATATTTTTCAAGTATGAATGATTGTGAATCATGAGACCTGTTCTTATCAGTGTGTGTAAAATTTCTTTTATATCAAATGCTTTGTGGAAGAAATAATTTATATCTTATTTTATTTTAATGTCAAGCCCACTTTCCTGTAATCCTTTTAATTGCAGATTCTAGTTCGGGGTAGATGTGGTACACTAGTGCAAGGTGGAGATTTTTGAGAGATGAAGACCTTTTTACATAAGTTCTCTTTTGGGATGTAATTATATACAAACAGATGAATTTTTTATAATGTAATTATAGCTGGGATTGAGTATCCCATAGTTTAAATTTGTACTTTTGTTTATAGGGATGGAGGATCCCTTAGTTGCTCACGTGTGTGGATTTCTTGTGATGAGTTTCGTATCTATGTGAAATGATTTACAAGAAATGCGGAGTGCATTTCTTGCCTTATGATATTGTAATGGTTTAGGTGAGTCTGAGCCACACCACTCTGAGTAGGTTTATTTATCATCTGGGGAGTGGGTGTGACATGGAGCTCTCCCCACCAGCAGGCGATAATTGACCTCGGTCAGGGAGAATGACGGGGTCAGGGATCGAGACTGTGGTCCCTGACCCAGATATATATAGTTTGTGCCCAGAAAACCCAGTTTCTTGGGGGTACGCCATTGTACCCCATCGAACAAGAGGCAAAAAAAACCTAGCTACGATATAGGCCTCCTTACAGGCTAGGTCAAACACTGGGCTATCAAAAACAAAAAGCTCGATAGAAGGGGTAAGAAGAGAACGCTTGTGAAAGAACTCTAGCCGATTAACGAAAAACCAGGGGGTAGGAGGAAAGAAACAAGGGTACGACAAGAGTTCTAACTCAAAACTCGAAGAAGCAGAGTTGGTTCTTCGAGGAGAGGGAGAATAGAGAAGAAAGAAGTGTAACCGAAAAATGAGAAGGGAACTAAGAAAGCTTATTGGAATGAGAGGGGGGACGCGACTTTAAACAGAGGAGATGCAGAGCTTTCTCGGTGGTGGTAATGGAGGTCGCCGGAAGATGTTCGTTGGAGAAGGAGATGTGAGATATATAAAAACGTAAAGAGCGAAGAGAAGTCTCCACCTCGCCTATATATAAGTAAAAGCGCCAACGGTCTAAATTAAAACAAACTTTTTGATCCAATGGTCCCGAGGCCGAGCGGTGCTGATCGTCCGATGCAAGAGACCGACGGCCCAGATTGACCCATGTGTCAATCGGATACAAAAAGGCTGTTATTTTGAGCATTTGAAAAGACCCCCATTTAATGGGATGTGATGTTTGGCAGCCCGAGCCATCACCTTGGGAAAAGAGAAAGCCTCCTCGTGTTTCGTGTAATAGTCACCTTGAGAAGCGAAAACGACATCACAGTAATCGTATAACTCCCATTTCAAACAGATTTATTCCCTTCGCCGAGCGAGCCCAGCTCAGATATAAGGAGCATCTGATGAGTATGAAAAGATCGGTCGGTCAAGACCGACTGAGAGGAAGATAACAAAATACTAAGAACCGATCGACCAACATGATCAGAATAAATAACCAGTTAAATCAAACTAAAATCATAGTTTAAATCGGCTAGGGGCACCTGCATGCACTCGACATCCTCTCCTTGACCCGAGACGAGCATGAGTCGACCTGAGGCTAAGACTCACACACACCCAAGCGTCAATGATCAAGAGCTGATTTAAAGCTCGGTCAGACTCTACGCTCGGTCAACCAGACTAACCGAGCTGAAGTGCCAGTAGAGACAGGCTCTGAAATCAACGTCGATAATCTCTCCCGAGATTACTCCGACAATTGTCTTAACGATAAATCAGGAATTAAATCGTCAAATATCCCAAAAATATTGTTTGGATCTACACGAATCTCGAGATTTCTGCTCGGGTCGATAAATCCCAGATTTATTTTTATCCTATCCCAAAGATTACGCCCAATCACAAAAAATCAAGGATTTATCCCCATCACATCCCAGGATCTGCGCCTCTATACCTTTATAAATAGCAATTGACTACAAACTCCAAAGGTACTCCATTCGATACACTTCTACGTACAGTTCTACATTCTAGAATTATTATCTACTATCTATCCGCTGACTTTAGTATCAGAGAATCATAGGCCGGTATCTCACCGGTGCCTATGTTCTAACATTTTGCAGGATCACGAACGACGAACAGGAATAGCTCGATCATAGCTTTCACGCCAATCACGGAGAACCGTCTAAATTTAGACAACAACAAAACTATTAATACAAATATAATATATATATATATTTATGTATTTAAGATATTCAATTGAATAGCCTCGCATATACGTAGAGTCACCCTGGATGGGCTCCACTTCGCAATGATGCTTTTATCTGAACCTCTCTTAACTTCTTATAAGTTAATAAAATCTTGCTTTATAAATAATAATAATAAAAAAACCTCTTAATGGGCCCGTTTAGTTGCCAATAATTTTATGAGGGTTGTTTTAGTGAAAGAATATAAAGGATGAGTTATAATACAGGATAGAAGAGGAAAAAAATGGAATAAAAAAATTAAATATGTATAATCGGATTATGGATAGATATGTAAAACATAAGTTTTAACATGGGATTATGATTAAAATTATGAGTGATAAATTTTATTATAGAATTTTTATATTTAATTAGTGTAAAATAAATAATTGAATAAATAGATATAATAATTTTGACTATTGAATTTACTAGGAAAATAGTTCAAAGAAATCTCTAATCTTCATAGTTTCACCCTCCCTTTCTTATTAGTCGGCATCCATTAAATCTCATATATTTAGTATAAAACATTCAAATGTAATAGTTTATGATAAGTATGAACATAACGGCCGTCTAAGACCGACCGAAAATGAACCAGACAAAGTATTAGGACCGACGGACCGATCAAGAAAAATAAACAACCAAAGTTACAGGTAATTAAAATCACAATTTCATCAGTCTGGGGGCATGACATTAGACCAAGAATACTGATCGAACCTATAGAGCACCCAAGAAATAACCTGAAGAGATGTGTCGGTCAGATGATATGCTCGGTCAGTCTGCCAAGTTGATCAAGTCAAACGACAACAAGGAAAACTCCGAAATCAACGATGGTGATCTTTTTCGAGATCACTCCGGTAATTGTCCCAGCAGTAAATCAAGGATCAGATCACTACGTATCCCAAAGATCTTGCTCAAACTGATAAAACAGGGATCAGACTCTATCACATATTCTGAGAATCACGCTAGGACTGGAAAATCAGGGATCTACCCATACCAGGTCTTGGGATCCACACCCCTATCTCTCTATATATAACTACTACATGTATTCTCCAATGGTATGCCACTCTTTGACATCTTACATATTATCTTGTATTACTTTTCTATATTTTACAGTCTATAATTATATTCCACTACATTTTCGTTGACTTAAGCATCGGAGGATCATAGACCGGCACCCCACCGGTGTTTAGATTTTTATATTTTGTAGGCCATTGCCAATCTCAAGGATCCGTTCAAATTCAAGCACCAACATTTAGCACTGTCTGTTGGAATGATTTATCATTTTCCTCTCTACGGTTGTTTGCAGTCTGAATGGTTGCCACATGATCGATGGCCTCTGAAGAGAATCGCCGCCAAAACAAACCCCAAGAGGAACAATAGCCCAACATCGAACAACAATTATGAGAACTAACTCAGCTAGTCCAGGGTCTGGTTCACCAAAACTAGGCCATTAACTAGAGGCTTGACGAGTAGACGAGACTTCTGCCTACTCCACCCCTTCCTCCTTGAACTCCTCATCCTAAGGGAGGATCGGTGCCCATCCTTACACAACTCAACAAACATAGGCAAGGTCGAGAGGGGGACAACTCAGGTGGGAATGAGGAGTTTGCCGAAAGCACGGCCCATCTCTAAGGTCAAAACTAGGCCCCCAGACAAGATGAAGGTCATCAGCTCAAAAGGACAGAAACCTCAACAGTCATGGAGGGCAAGATAAAAGAAGTTAAAGACCAACTCAATAACATGATGGAGACCATGAAGGGAAAACCAACGGTAGTCATTGACAAACTAGTGCAGAGGATAGATCTACCATTCTCGCTAGCAATTATAGCCGAGGCCCTGCCATCCAAATTCAGGATGCCTCAGATGGATGCCTTTGATGGACTGAAGGATCCCCTAGACCATCTGGAGATATACAAGGCCTACATGCACCTGCACGTGATCCCAGATAAAATCATAAACCAAGCATTCCTAATAACTCTAAAGGGATCAACACGCGTCTGGTTCAGTAAATTGAAGAGTGGGTCGATATCCTCATTCACCTAGTCAAGTAAGCTTTTTGTAGAACAATTCATTGGTAGTGAGTGACACCTAAGACCGGCCACATGCCTCTTCAACATCAAGTAAGGAAAAATCGAGACCCTACGTCACTACATGACTCAGTTCAATACCGAAGCTTTGAAGGTTGTTGACATTGACGACAAAGTTATAACACGCCCGTAAGTTCTAAGAATTCAAATTATATTCTATTATAAATTAAGAAGAAGTCTTGCAAGTGATCTTTCTTAAGAATCAAATTGAGGCGCAGGACATGTAAACTAAGTATTCGTTTGGAAGCATAAGTGGATAGTTCAAAAATACTTAAAAAGAGAACTCAAGTAAGCCTTAAATAATCTTATAAGTTTTGGTTTAAGAGATGAATAAAGTTCTAAGAACCATTGAATGGAAGTCGAGTAAAATGACGCAATGCGAAGAGACGAATTTTGGTGCAACTTTTAACATAAGCTAAAACAAAAAAATTAAAATGGGCCAAGGAATGGATCACTTATGGAAGCATGAGGTAAGGCCCAAAATATTATGAGAATTTAGAAGATGGGCCAAACAAATATAATTAATCTGAATTAGTAAGGTCCAAAAATAAAAAGGGTAAAACAAGTCTAATGAGGCCTAATCTTGATTAAGGCCCAAAAAATATTTTGTTTGGAATTATGGGTCAAAAACATTTATAAGCCCGAAATATAAATATAAATAGGTCCAATTATTTAATTGAGTCTCGATAGAAATTAATTCTTAAGCCCAAAAGTTTAAAATTGTCCCAAAATTTATTTTAATTCTCATGAATTAATTAATTAATTAATTAGAGCCTTCTAGAAACCTCATTTCCAAAATCCCCTTGGAGAGGTGGATGATGTGACATTTTTTAGGAGAAAAAAAAAAAGTGAAAAATATGAAAAGATATTTTCTTCAAATAATGGTTTTTCCTATATCATCAAGCCCCCCAAGTCTTTAATGAATAGTGGACAATCTACCTAGAAGATGATTTGATGAGAGAAGTATGGATGAGACATAATTGACATAAAAATTAAAGAAAAATCAAAAGTCTTTTCAAGTAACTATAAATGTAGGAAACTTGTCTCCCAAATAAACCAAATAAAGCCTTATGCCTATGGAAACTAAATTAATAATTCGAGACATGGTATTAAATATCTTGGAGCCCAAGTTTTGGTTAGGACTCAATCAAACTAAGAGAACAAGAATCTAATTAGAAATTAAGTTAGAACTAAATGAGAGGTAGAATGGTAATTTAACTACCATGCCTTTGCCTATAAATAGGAGACTTTTTCCAACACAAAAATGCATTTGTTTACCCCTCATTCTCTCTCGAAAATTCGGTGGCAATGGTGGAAAGAGGAGAAGAAGAAGAATAAGAAGAAATAAAGAAGAAGGAAGGAAAGAAGGAAAGAAAGAAAGAAAGAAAGAAGAAAAGGAAAAAGGAAAAGGAAGAAAGCTTAAAGGTAAGTTTTACTTTTTTTGAGTAAGGAAGACAACCAAGTAAGAAATCTTTAAACCCTTCATTTATTTCTTAAAATCATCTTCTTAAACTCATCCCTCTCTAAGCTAAAAGAAGAGCAACTATGAAAGAACCAAACATCGATGAACCCTAACTCAAAGAAAAAATGGACCTTCTTGAGTTGTGGAAAAATGGAAATAAATAATTAAACCTATGGAGATATCAAGACAAATGACTAACGTGGTATATAAAATGATAATAATAATATTTGGACCATTTCTTGCATGTGTAAGAAAGAAGGACTTTGATGGATGTAGGAGATCCTTTGAAAATGGACTATATAGTGAACTTAAATCTCATCTCAAATTTTTTGTGTCAGCCAAACAAGGTCTAACTACAAATATGTTTCAAAGAAAGTTAGTTTAGCATATTATTAATCTTTGTGATTTTTGGTTGGACCCAAAAACATGATTTAGAACCCCTATGCCATTTTTGAATTTTCTGTATCGGAGTTACAGAAACACAGACCACTTTGAGAACTTTTAATTAATTACATACAAATCTCCTAGAGATGAGACATATATGGGAACAAAGGTATAAGGGTCTTGTTTCACCCAAAAATTATAAATCTCATTTTTGTTGGGCATATTTTTAGAAAAATAGATTCTCCCAAACAGTGTCGTTTTTCGACAACTGTTCCATGTGAATTTGTAAAGCCTTTTCTGATCATTGTTGGCTCTCGGGTACTACATAAAAAATTTATCTAACACCCTAATATAACCTATTTAATTGTTCTAGAAATATTTATGGAGTTTCAATCATTTTAAACGATTTTACAACAATTGGACAGAATATGAAATTTGAGAAAAATTTAGAGAAATAATGATCTAAGAGGAGTAAAACACCTATGCCTAAGGACTTGAAAGAGTTTTAAATACATTGTGAGAATAATTTGTATATTGTGAGAATATTTTAAATACATTAATGAGTATTTATTGATATCATATTTTTCATTATAAATTTCTTATCATGTTTATGAAAGAGTTTTGTGAAAAATATTTGTGAGCATGTATTGCTCGTATTTTTGAAAGATATTTTCTCTTTAATTATAGAGATTCTGAACATGAGTTACTTGTGTGTGTGAAAAGCTATCTTCTATAAAATGTATTATCTTGTCAGAAGATGCCAAGTTATTGCGGATAACCATCCCGAGTTATTTTTGCCTCGATGGGGACTTTGCCAAAAGTGGGCGTTGATTTGCCCCGGTGGGGGTGTAGCTCAAAAGTGGGCGGTTGTAGCACCTACCACTAGTGATAAAGAGTGACCCTCATCTCCGCCACTCTAATTAAGTGAGTCGTGAATGAGGTTGTGGTACCATTGGAACTCCTAGTCGTGAGGTAAACGACTACTTGGTCACTGAAAGGTGTAGTATGTGTGTGTGCTAGAAAGCACGTAAAATATGCTATTAGGCATCTATGAGTTGGGTTAAAGAGCCGTAAGTTTAGAAACCTAATAATAATTTTTAAACTGGTTGTTTGGGCCGTAGGTCCGGTATGAAAGCATTTAAAACTAATTTGAGCCGTTGGGTCGGATATCAAAGTATAAAAGTTATTTTCTAACTTGATTGAATGGGCCGTAGGACCAGTATAAAAATATTTTACAAATTATTAAAGTTTGGCCTTAAGGTCATATGTTGAAAAGAAGTAAAAGTATTTACAAATCATTAAAGTTGGCCGTAGGGTCGTATGTAGAAACAAGAAAGAGTTTTTATAAAACCGTATGAATTGCGCTAGTGAGCCGAATGACGAAAGTATAAATTCTTCTGCATGAGTTGTGTTGGCCTAAAGGTCTTTCAATCA